>JAEIFL010000049.1:0-27615 GCA_018901835.1 Scaptomyza graminum
TATCTGTTGTTTGTTCAAGTTATCTGTTGTTTGTTGTTTGTTCAAGTTATCTGTTGTTTGTTCAAGTTATCTGTTGTTTGTTCAAGTTATCTGTTGTTTGTTCAAGTTATCTGTTGTTTGTTCAAGTTATCTGTTGTTTGTTCAAGTTATCTGTTGTTTGTTCAAGTTATCTGTTGTTTGTTCAAGTTATCTGTTGTTTGTTCAAGTTATCTGTTGTTTTGTCTCAGTTATCTGTTGTTTGTTCAAGTTATCTGTTGTTTGTTCAAGTTATCTGTTGTTTGTTCAAGTTATCTGTTGTTTGTTCAAGTTATCTGTTGTTTGTTCAAGTTATCTGTTGTTTGTTCAAGTTATCTGTTGTTTGTTCAAGTTATCTGTTGTTTGTTCAAGTTATCTGTTGTTTGTTCAAGTTATCTGTTGTTTGTTCAAGTTATCTGTTGTTTGTTCAAGTTATCTGTTGTTTGTTCAAGTTATCTGTTGTTTGTTCAAGTTATCTGTTGTTTGTTCAAGTTATCTGTTGTTTGTTCAAGTTATCTGTTGTTTGTTCAAGTTATCTGTTGTTTGTTTGTTTTGTTTCAAGTTATCTGTTGTTTGTTCAAGTTATCTGTTGTTTGTTCAAGTTATCTGTTGTTTGTTCAAGTTATCTGTTGTTTGTTCAAGTTATCTGTTGTTTGTTCAAGTTATCTGTTGTTTGTTCAAGTTATCTGTTGTTTGTTCAAGTTATCTGTTGTTTGTTCAAGTTATCTGTTGTTTGTTCAAGTTATCTGTTGTTTGTTCAAGTTATCTGTTGTTTGTTCAAGTTATCTGTTGTTTGTTCAAGTTATCTGTTGTTTGTTCAAGTTATCTGTTGTTTGTTCAAGTTATCTGTTGTTTGTTCAAGTTATCTGTTGTTTGTTCAAGTTATCTGTTGTTTGTTCAAGTTATCTGTTGTTTGTTCAAGTTATCTGTTGTTTGTTCAAGTTATCTGTTGTTTGTTCAAGTTATCTGTTGTTTGTTCAAGTTATCTGTTGTTTGTTCAAGTTATCTGTTGTTTGTTCAAGTTATCTGTTGTTTGTTCAAGTTATCTGTTGTTTGTTCAAGTTATCTGTTGTTTGTTCAAGTTATCTGTTGTTTGTTCAAGTTATCTGTTGTTTGTTCAAGTTATCTGTTGTTTGTTCAAGTTATCTGTTGTTTGTTCAAGTTATCTGTTGTTTGTTCAAGTTATCTGTTGTTTGTTCAAGTTATCTGTTGTTTGTTCAAGTTATCTGTTGTTTGTTCAAGTTATCTGTTGTTTGTTCAAGTTATCTGTTGTTTGTTCAAGTTATCTGTTGTTTGTTCAGTTATCTGTTGTTTGTTCAAGTTATCTGTTGTTTGTTCAAGTTATCTGTTGTTTGTTCAAGTTATCTGTTGTTTGTTCAAGTTATCTGTTGTTTGTTCAAGTTATCTGTTGTTTGTTCAAGTTATCTGTTGTTTGTTCAAGTTATCTGTTGTTTGTTCAAGTTATCTGTTGTTTGTTCAAGTTATCTGTTGTTTGTTCAAGTTATCTGTTGTTTGTTCAAGTTATCTGTTGTTTGTTCAAGTTATCTGTTGTTTGTTCAAGTTATCTGTTGTTTGTTCAAGTTATCTGTTGTTTGTTCAAGTTATCTGTTGTTTGTTCAAGTTATCTGTTGTTTGTTCAAGTTATCTGTTGTTTGTTCAAGTTATCTGTTGTTTGTTCAAGTTATCTGTTGTTTGTTCAAGTTATCTGTTGTTTGTTCAAGTTATCTGTTGTTTGTTCAAGTTATCTGTTGTTTGTTCAAGTTATCTGTTGTTTGTTCAAGTTATCTGTTGTTTGTTCAAGTTATCTGTTGTTTGTTCAAGTTATCTGTTGTTTGTTCAAGTTATCTGTTGTTTGTTCAAGTTATCTGTTGTTTGTTCAAGTTATCTGTTGTTTGTTCAAGTTATCTGTTGTTTGTTTCTGTTGTTTGTTCAAGTTATCTGTTGTTTGTTCAAGTTATCTGTTGTTTGTTCAAGTTATCTGTTGTTTGTTCAAGTTATCTGTTGTTTGTTCAAGTTATCTGTTGTTTGTTCAAGTTATCTGTTGTTTGTTCAAGTTATCTGTTGTTTGTTCAAGTTATCTGTTGTTTGTTCAAGTTATCTGTTGTTTGTTCAAGTTATCTGTTGTTTGTTCAAGTTATCTGTTGTTTGTTCAAGTTATCTGTTGTTTGTTCAAGTTATCTGTTGTTTGTTCAAGTTATCTGTTGTTTGTTCAAGTTATCTGTTGTTTGTTCAAGTTATCTGTTGTTTGTTCAAGTTATCTGTTGTTTGTTCAAGTTATCTGTTGTTTGTTCAAGTTATCTGTTGTTTGTTCAAGTTATCTGTTGTTTGTTCAAGTTATCTGTTGTTTGTTCAAGTTATCTGTTGTTTGTTCAAGTTATCTGTTGTTTGTTCAAGTTATCTGTTGTTTGTTCAAGTTATCTGTTGTTTGTTCAAGTTGTTTGTTGTTTGTTCAAGTTATCTGTTGTTTGTTCAAGTTATCTGTTGTTTGTTCAAGTTATCTGTTGTTTGTTCTGTTGTTTGTTTATCTGTTGTTTGTTCAAGTTATCTGTTGTTTGTTCAAGTTATCTGTTGTTTGTTCAAGTTATCTGTTGTTTGTTCAAGTTATCTGTTGTTTGTTCAAGTTATCTGTTGTTTGTTCAAGTTATCTGTTGTTTGTTCAAGTTATCTGTTGTTTGTTCAAGTTATCTGTTGTTTGTTCAAGTTATCTGTTGTTTGTTCAAGTTATCTGTTGTTTGTTCAAGTTATCTGTTGTTTGTTCAAGTTATCTGTTGTTTGTTCAAGTTATCTGTTGTTTGTTCAAGTTATCTGTTGTTTGTTCAAGTTATCTGTTGTTTGTTCAAGTTATCTGTTGTTTGTTCAAGTTATCTGTTGTTTGTTCAAGTTATCTGTTGTTTGTTCAAGTTATCTGTTGTTTGTTCAAGTTATCTGTTGTTTGTTCAAGTTATCTGTTGTTTGTTCAAGTTATCTGTTGTTTGTTCAAGTTATCTGTTGTTTGTTCAAGTTATCTGTTGTTTGTTCAAGTTATCTGTTGTTTGTTCAAGTTATCTGTTGTTTGTTCAAGTTATCTGTTGTTTGTTCAAGTTATCTGTTGTTTGTTCAAGTTATCTGTTGTTTGTTCAAGTTATCTGTTGTTTGTTCAAGTTATCTGTTGTTTGTTCAAGTTATCTGTTGTTTGTTCAAGTTATCTGTTGTTTGTTCAAGTTATCTGTTGTTTGTTCAAGTTATCTGTTGTTTGTTCAAGTTATCTGTTGTTTGTTCAAGTTATCTGTTGTTTGTTCAAGTTATCTGTTGTTTGTTCAAGTTATCTGTTGTTTGTTCAAGTTATCTGTTGTTTGTTCAAGTTATCTGTTGTTTGTTCAAGTTATCTGTTGTTTGTTCAAGTTATCTGTTGTTTGTTCAAGTTATCTGTTGTTTGTTCTTTATCTGTTGTTTGTTAGTTATCTGTTGTTTGTTCAAGTTATCTGTTGTTTGTTCAAGTTATCTGTTGTTTGTTCAAGTTATCTGTTGTTTGTTCAAGTTATCTGTTGTTTGTTCAAGTTATCTGTTGTTTGTTCAAGTTATCTGTTGTTTGTTCAAGTTATCTGTTGTTTGTTCAAGTTATCTGTTGTTTGTTCAAGTTATCTGTTGTTTGTTCAAGTTATCTGTTGTTTGTTCAAGTTATCTGTTGTTTGTTCAAGTTATCTGTTGTTTGTTCAAGTTATCTGTTGTTTGTTCAAGTTATCTGTTGTTTGTTCAAGTTATCTGTTGTTTGTTCAAGTTATCTGTTGTTTGTTCAAGTTATCTGTTGTTTGTTCAAGTTATCTGTTGTTTGTTCAAGTTATCTGTTGTTTGTTCAAGTTATCTGTTGTTTGTTCAAGTTATCTGTTGTTTGTTCAAGTTATCTGTTGTTTGTTCAAGTTATCTGTTGTTTGTTCAAGTTATCTGTTGTTTGTTCAAGTTATCTGTTGTTTGTTCAAGTTATCTGTTGTTTGTTCAAGTTATCTGTTGTTTGTTCAAGTTATCTGTTGTTTGTTCAAGTTATCTGTTGTTTGTTCAAGTTATCTGTTGTTTGTTCAAGTTATCTGTTGTTTGTTCAAGTTATCTGTTGTTTGTTCAAGTTATCTGTTGTTTGTTCAAGTTATCTGTTGTTTGTTCAAGTTATCTGTTGTTTGTTCAAGTTATCTGTTGTTTGTTCAAGTTATCTGTTGTTTGTTCAAGTTATCTGTTGTTTGTTCAAGTTATCTGTTGTTTGTTCAAGTTATCTGTTGTTTGTTCAAGTTATCTGTTGTTTGTTCAAGTTATCTGTTGTTTGTTCAAGTTATCTGTTGTTTGTTCAAGTTATCTGTTGTTTGTTCAAGTTATCTGTTGTTTGTTCAAGTTATCTGTTGTTTGTTCAAGTTATCTGTTGTTTGTTCAAGTTATCTGTTGTTTGTTCAAGTTATCTGTTGTTTGTTCAAGTTATCTGTTGTTTGTTCAAGTTATCTGTTGTTTGTTCAAGTTATCTGTTGTTTGTTCAAGTTATCTGTTGTTTGTTCAAGTTATCTGTTGTTTGTTCAAGTTACTGTTGTTTGTTCAAGTTATCTGTTGTTTGTTCAAGTTATCTGTTGTTTGTTCAAGTTATCTGTTGTTTGTTCAAGTTATCTGTTGTTTGTTCAAGTTATCTGTTGTTTGTTCAAGTTATCTGTTGTTTGTTCAAGTTATCTGTTGTTTGTTCAAGTTATCTGTTGTTTGTTCAAGTTATTTTGTTGTTTGTTCAAGTTATCTGTTGTTTGTTCAAGTTATCTGTTGTTTGTTCAAGTTATCTGTTGTTTGTTCAAGTTATCTGTTGTTTGTTCAAGTTATCTGTTGTTTGTTCAAGTTATCTGTTGTTTGTTCAAGTTATCTGTTGTTTGTTCAAGTTATCTGTTGTTTGTTGTTGTTTGTTCAAGTTATCTGTTGTTTGTTCAAGTTATCTGTTGTTTGTTCAAGTTATCTGTTGTTTGTTCAAGTTATCTGTTGTTTGTTCAAGTTATCTGTTGTTTGTTCAAGTTATCTGTTGTTTGTTCAAGTTATCTGTTGTTTGTTCAAGTTATCTGTTGTTTGTTCAAGTTATCTGTTGTTTGTTCAAGTTATCTGTTGTTTGTTCAAGTTATCTGTTGTTTGTTCAAGTTATCTGTTGTTTGTTCAAGTTATCTGTTGTTTGTTCAAGTTATCTGTTGTTTGTTCAAGTTATCTGTTGTTTGTTCAAGTTATCTGTTGTTTGTTCAAGTTATCTGTTGTTTGTTCAAGTTATCTGTTGTTTGTTCAAGTTATCTGTTGTTTGTTCAAGTTATCTGTTGTTTGTTCAAGTTATCTGTTGTTTGTTCAAGTTATCTGTTGTTTGTTCAAGTTATCTGTTGTTTGTTCAAGTTATCTGTTGTTTGTTCAAGTTATCTGTTGTTTGTTCAAGTTATCTGGTTGTTTGTTCAAGTTATCTGTTGTTTGTTCAAGTTATCTGTTGTTTGTTCAAGTTATCTGTTGTTTGTTCAAGTTATCTGTTGTTTGTTCAAGTTATCTGTTGTTTGTTCAAGTTATCTGTTGTTTGTTCAAGTTATCTGTTGTTTGTTCAAGTTATCTGTTGTTTGTTCAAGTTATCTGTTGTTTGTTGTTGTTTGTTCAAGTTATCTGTTGTTTGTTCAAGTTATCTGTTGTTTGTTCAAGTTATCTGTTGTTTGTTCAAGTTATCTGTTGTTTGTTCAAGTTATCTGTTGTTTGTTCAAGTTATCTGTTGTTTGTTCAAGTTATCTGTTGTTTGTTCAAGTTATCTGTTGTTTGTTCAAGTTATCTGTTGTTTGTTCAAGTTATCTGTTGTTTGTTCAAGTTATCTGTTGTTTGTTCAAGTTATCTGTTGTTTGTTCAAGTTATCTGTTGTTTGTTCAAGTTATCTGTTGTTTGTTCAAGTTATCTGTTGTTTGTTCAAGTTATCTGTTGTTTGTTCAAGTTATCTGTTGTTTGTTCAAGTTATCTGTTGTTTGTTCAAGTTATCTGTTGTTTGTTCAAGTTATCTGTTGTTTGTTCAAGTTATCTGTTGTTTGTTCAAGTTATCTGTTGTTTGTTCAAGTTATCTGTTGTTTGTTCAAGTTATCTGTTGTTTGTTCAAGTTATCTGTTGTTTGTTCAAGTTATCTGTTGTTTGTTCAAGTTATCTGTTGTTTGTTTGTTCTGAGTTTATCTGTTGTTTGTTCAAGTTATCTGTTGTTTGTTCAAGTTATCTGTTGTTTGTTCAAGTTATCTGTTGTTTGTTCAAGTTATCTGTTGTTTGTTCAAGTTATCTGTTGTTTGTTCAAGTTATCTGTTGTTTGTTCAAGTTATCTGTTGTTTGTTCAAGTTATCTGTTGTTTGTTCAAGTTATCTGTTGTTTGTTGTTGTTTGTTCAAGTTATCTGTTGTTTGTTCAAGTTATCTGTTGTTTGTTCAAGTTATCTGTTGTTTGTTCAAGTTATCTGTTGTTTGTTCAAGTTATCTGTTGTTTGTTCAAGTTATCTGTTGTTTGTTCAAGTTATCTGTTGTTTGTTCAAGTTATCTGTTGTTTGTTCAAGTTATCTGTTGTTTGTTCAAGTTATCTGTTGTTTGTTCAAGTTATCTGTTGTTTGTTCAAGTTATCTGTTGTTTGTTCAAGTTATCTGTTGTTTGTTCAAGTTATCTGTTGTTTGTTCAAGTTATCTGTTGTTTGTTCAAGTTATCTGTTGTTTGTTCAAGTTATCTGTTGTTTGTTCAAGTTATCTGTTGTTTGTTCAAGTTATCTGTTGTTTGTTCAAGTTATCTGTTGTTTGTTCAAGTTATCTGTTGTTTGTTCAAGTTATCTGTTGTTTGTTCAAGTTATCTGTTGTTTGTTCAAGTTATCTGTTGTTTGTTCAAGTTATCTGTTGTTTGTTCAAGTTATCTGTTGTTTGTTCAAGTTATCTGTTGTTTGTTCAAGTTATCTGTTGTTTGTTCAAGTTATCTGTTGTTTGTTCAAGTTATCTGTTGTTTGTTCAAGTTATCTGTTGTTTGTTCAAGTTATCTGTTGTTTGTTCAAGTTATCTGTTGTTTGTTCAAGTTATCTGTTGTTTGTTCAAGTTATCTGTTGTTTGTTCAAGTTATCTGTTGTTTGTTCAAGTTATCTGTTGTTTGTTCAAGTTATCTGTTGTTTGTTCAAGTTATCTGTTGTTTGTTCAAGTTATCTGTTGTTTGTTCAAGTTATCTGTTGTTTGTTCAAGTTATCTGTTGTTTGTTCAAGTTATCTGTTGTTTGTTCAAGTTATCTGTTGTTTGTTCAAGTTATCTGTTGTTTGTTCAAGTTATCTGTTGTTTGTTCAAGTTATTTGTTGTTTGTTCATGTTATCTGTTGTTTGTTCAAGTTATCTGTTGTTTGTTCAAGTTATCTGTTGTTTGTTCAAGTTATCTGTTGTTTGTTCAAGTTATCTGTTGTTTGTTCAAGTTATCTGTTGTTTGTTCAAGTTATCTGTTGTTTGTTCAAGTTATCTGTTGTTTGTTCAAGTTATCTGTTGTTTGTTCAAGTTATCTGTTGTTTGTTCTGTTGTTTGTTCAAGTTATCTGTTGTTTGTTCAAGTTATCTGTTGTTTGTTCAAGTTATCTGTTGTTTGTTCAAGTTATCTGTTGTTTGTTCAAGTTATCTGTTGTTTGTTCAAGTACACACTGTTTATACACATACATAAGTACACATTGTAGTTGACAGACCTATTTGAGTTAAGAGCATTATGTTGAGCATTATGTTATATCGATAAGTAATCTAGTGAATAATGTTAATCTTTAAGACTGTTACTTAGCAGTAACATAGAGTCAGTCTGTTGTGTGCATTGAAACTGATGAGTCGTGTCTATGCGTATGCTAGATTAAATAAAGATATAAACCTTCTACAAACTCAGAAGTGGGATCGTAAGCAAACGCCATAATGGAAAACGAAGATTTAAGCATATTCTCAGTCGTCCAGCTTAAAAATTGGTTGGCCGCGTTGAAGCAGCCAACGAAAGGAAGTAAGGCCGATCTGATTGCGCGCCTCAACAATATTCCACATCCTGTACGCGGCAGCGCCCCGGATCTCGACGGCGAAGAAGACGAAGAATTGTCGCCGTTGGAATCAGCGGCGTCGCGTACGCAGCAAAAAAGCATCGACAAAAACGACGCCATGATGGCGCGACAGAAAACCGTAAGCCTGTCGCAGTTCGAAGAATTGCTGAGCGCAGTGGAACAGTTGCGCGCCGAAATAACGGCGAACAAGATGTTGCCGCAACATGTTGCAGAGCCGCAATTTATGAACCAGCTCAACAATCGAAGTTTCAGCAACATAGAAGATGACGACGAAAGCAACGCGAACGAAAAAAATAATGTTGCGGATAACAGTCTTGAAACCAGGGATGGCATCAACGTCGTCGCAAGCGCGAACGAAGAAACAGAAGAGCAGCAGCCAACTAGCGACGGATCTCATGCGACATTCGTTTTGGCAAAAGAGGCTGTCTCAGAGTTCGATGGTGTGGGCTGTGCACGAGTCTGGATCAACCAATTTAACAACATCGCTAAAGCCTACAATTTAAACAACACGCATAAGCGTATGCTTTTAGTGACGAAATTGAAAGATAACGCTCAACGCTGGCTGCATGCCAATTCGACGCGTATGTTTGAACATGTCGGGAAATTGTGCGATCAACTGGTACTAGCTTTTGGTGAGAAAATATCAAAAGCCGAGATGAGACGCCTTTTCGAGCACCGCACTTGGCAACCAGAGGAGAAGTTTGCCATTTATTTAAGCGACAAGATAATGCTAGCGCAATCAGTTAATGTTGACGCTGAAGAACTCACGGAGCGGATCATAGAGGGAATACCTTCGGAAACTTTACGAGACCAAGCTCGTATCCAACGTTTCACTGACCCGGAGCAAATGCCACAGGCGTTTGCGGGTATTCGACTTCCAAAAAAAGTGGCGTCGGCGAACTACAAAAGAGCACCAGAAGCAGCCGTCGCAGGTGGAGACATACGCTGCAGGAACTGCAACTCCAGAGGCCACGTATGGAAGGATTGCCGCAAACCAAAAAGAGCCCCTGGGTCGTGCTACGCTTGCGGCGAGATGGGACATTTTATTGCAGAATGCGCGATGAAGAAAGGCAAAGGAGACAGCAACGACTATGTAATGTGTTTCAATATATATTTTGTAGATAATAATAATATGTCAAAAATTGCAGAGTGCCTCATAAATACCGGCAGCGCCATTTCCTTTATGAAAAAATCATATGTGCCAAATGAAATTGCACTGGATCTAGTTAATAATTCTTATTTTGGGCTGAATAATAGCCGTTTAAATATTTTTGGTAAAACTTCGTGTTACGTATTAAAAGGAACAATAAAATTGAATTTTGAGTTAATTGTCGTTGCCGATCAATCTATGAGTCACGATGTAGTTTTGGGTCGAGATTTCATGAATGTTTGTGGCTTGAGCATAAATTTTAGCGCTCTTAAAGACATCGAGACGGAAAGCCTTTGCAAAAAAGTATCAAAAAATTGCACCATGCAATCAGAAGTGACATGCATGTCAACGCAGGTAATTGACCCTATGCAAAGCAACAACAAAGTATCCATGGCAATTTGCGAAGAATGCACTAAGAATATTAGTGAAATAAATTTGATCAATGTTAATGAACAGATGTTGGGCGAAGAAAATGTTAATGACGAAATATTAGATGCGACAAATATTAATGACGAAATGTTAGCTGCGATCAACGTTAATGACAAGATGCTAACTGCGACAACTGTTAATGACAAGATGCTAACTGCGACAACTGTTAATGACAAAATGCTAACTGCGACAACTGTTAATGACGAAATGCTAACTGCGACAACTGTTAATGACAAAATGTTAGCTGCGACAACTGTTAATGAACAAATTTTAGAGACGACAACTGTTAGTGACAAAATTGTAAATCCGGCTACTATTAACAAACAAAGCGGAGATACGACAATTGGTAGTGAATCAATTTTAGATGACTCGAGTGTACGTGAAAAAATTTTTGAAAAAGACAATTTTGAAAAAGACATGTTTCACATTAATGTAGTGGACGTGCAACTCCCTAGTTATAACTGTGGCGAATACATTAGCTTTGAAACCAAATGTAAGTTTATTGAAATGTTTGAAAAAATTTACGTTAATGCAAAAAGACCAGTAGACCCTCAAGTCAAATGTGAAATGAAAATATTATTAGAAAAGTGCAAACCTTTCAGCTGCTCACCAAGACGACTTTCTTATACGGAAAAAGAGAAGCTTCAGAATATGTTAGATGATTATTTGGCAAATGGTATAATAAGGAACAGCGATTCCGAGTACGCTTCACCGATAGTTTTAGTAAAGAAAAAGACAGGTGACCTTCGTTTATGTATAGATTTTCGAAAGCTCAACAAAGTTTTGGTTAAAGACAACTATCCTTTGCCACTGATAGAAGATCTTTTGGATAATCTAGTAAACAAATCAATTTTTTTCGAAATTAGATCTGAAGAATGGGTATTTCCATGTTTTTGTCGCCGAAGATTCCATTAAATATACTTCTTTTGTTACCCCGTTAGGGCAATTTGAATTTTTAAGAATGCCTATGGGTATAAAAAACGCGTCAGCTGTATTTCAACGTTTTGTAAACAATATTTTTGCTGATTTAATAAGAGAAAACAAAGTTATTGTGTACATGGACGACATTTTAGTAGCGAGCGAAAATGTTAACGAACATTTAAGTACACTGAAAGAAGTTTTTGCAAGACTTGTAAAAATAAGCTAGAACTGCGTTCGGACAAATGTGAGTTTTTAAAGTCCAGCATAAAATATTTAGGATACATTGTCACAAGCGAGGGTATAAAAGCAGATGACAAGGGAATAGATGCAGTAAAAAATTTTCCGATTCCAGACAAAGCTCAAGGGGTTCATCGATTTTTGGGTTTATGCTCCTATTTCAGGCGTTTTATAAAAGATTTTTCAACTATAGCAAAACCACTTTATGATCTGTTAAGGAAAGACAGAGAATTTATGTTCAATGAGGCAGAATTAGAATGTTTTTTAACTCTCAAGGAAAAACTTATACAGTCACCAGTGCTAGCTCTTTTCAACTACAAAGATGATATTGAACTTCATTGCGATGCAAGTTCCCTAGGTTTTGGCGCCGTACTACTTCAAAAAAGAAGATGGGAAATTGCATCCCATATTTTATTTTTCCAAACGTACAACTGAGACCGAATCAAAATATCACAGCTTCGAACTGGAAACTTTAGCGATAATATATGCATTACGCAGATTCCGAATTTACGTGCAAGGTAGGAGATTCAAAATAGTAACAGATTGTAATTCTTTTAACTCTTACATTGAACAAGGTAGAGCTGAACCCTAGGATAGCTCGATGGGCATTAGAGTTACAAGACTATGACTATGAACTAGTTCACAAAGCCGGAAATAAAATGCAACATGTAGATGCTTTAAGCAGGTGTACGAATGTTTTAATAGTAGAAACGAATAGTTTTGAAGACAATCTTATTATCTGCCAGTTGAAGGAAAAACTAGAGGATATGAATGATATCGATAATGAGAGAAATTTAAAAGAATTAAGAAAAAAGGCCATGGAAAACCAATTAAAAGCTCAAGCATACAACGAATTAAAATACAATAAGTCTAAACGAAAACCCAAAGTATACAAAAAGGGAGATTTTGTAATGGTAAAAAATTTTGATTGCACTATAGGAGCCGCTAAAAAATTAATACCAAAAAACAAAGGTCCTTATGTAATTGCAAAAGTATTCAGGAATGATAGGTTCTTATTAAAAGATGTTGAAGGTTTTCAAGTCTCCCGAAATCCATATAAAGGAGTATGGAATGTTCAAAACATAAGACATTGGGTGGGAAAAAAATAAATAATTTAATATTGTAACGTACTTTAAGCAAATGATTGTACTAAAATTTAAGAAAAAAAAATTTTTGTATATATATATTACACATAACATTAGTACCATATTATAAACTACGATCAGGGGATCTATATGGTCAGGATGGCCGAATTGTAGTAGGATAAGTACACACTGTTTATACACATACATAAGTACACATTGTAGTTGACAGACCTATTTGAGTTAAGAGCATTATGTTGAGCATTATGTTATATCGATAAGTAATCTAGTGAATAATGTTAATCTTTAAGACTGTTACTTAGCAGTAACATAGAGTCAGTCTGTTGTGTGCAATGAAACTGATGAGTCGTGTCTATGCGTATGCTAGATTAAATAAAGATATAAACCTTCTACAAGTTATCTGTTGTTTGTTCAAGTTATCTGTTGTTTGTTCAAGTTATCTGTTGTTTGTTCAAGTTATCTGTTTGTTTGTTCAAGTTATCTGTTGTTTGTTCAAGTTATCTGTTGTTTGTTCAAGTTATCTGTTGTTTGTTCAAGTTATCTGTTGTTTTGTTCAAGTTATCTGTTGTTTGTTCAAGTTATCTGTTGTTTGTTCAAGTTATCTGTTGTTTGTTCAAGTTATCTGTTGTTTGTTCAAGTTATCTGTTGTTTATCTGTTGTTTGTTCAAGTTATCTGTTGTTTGTTCAAGTTATCTGTTGTTTGTTCAAGTTATCTGTTGTTTGTTCAAGTTATCTGTTGTTTGTTCAAGTTATCTGTTGTTTGTTCAAGTTATCTGTTGTTTGTTCAAGTTATCTGTTGTTTGTTCAAGTTATCTGTTGTTTGTTCAAGTTATCTGTTGTTTGTTCAAGTTATCTGTTGTTTGTTCAAGTTATCTGTTGTTTGTTCAAGTTATCTGTTGTTTGTTCAAGTTATCTGTTGTTTGTTCAAGTTATCTGTTGTTTGTTCAAGTTATCTGTTGTTTGTTCAAGTTATCTGTTGTTTGTTTGTTTTCAAGTTATCTGTTGTTTGTTCAAGTTATCTGTTGTTTGTTCAAGTTATCTGTTGTTTGTTCAAGTTATCTGTTGTTTGTTCAAGTTATCTGTTGTTTGTTCAAGTTATCTGTTGTTTGTTCAAGTTATCTGTTGTTTGTTCAAGTTATCTGTTGTTTGTTCAAGTTATCTGTTGTTTGTTCAAGTTATCTGTTGTTTGTTCAAGTTATCTGTTGTTTGTTCAAGTTATCTGTTGTTTGTTCAAGTTATCTGTTGTTTGTTCAAGTTATCGTTGTTTGTTCAAGTTATCTGTTGTTTGTTCAAGTTATCTGTTGTTTGTTCAAGTTATCTGTTGTTTGTTCAAGTTATCTGTTGTTTGTTCAAGTTATCTGTTGTTTGTTCAAGTTATCTGTTGTTTGTTCAAGTTATCTGTTGTTTGTTCAAGTTATCTGTTGTTTGTTCAAGTTATCTGTTGTTTGTTCAAGTTATCTGTTGTTTGTTCAAGTTATCTGTTGTTTGTTCAAGTTATCTGTTGTTTGTTCAAGTTATCTGTTGTTTGTTCAAGTTATCTGTTGTTTGTTCAAGTTATCTGTTGTTTGTTCAAGTTATCGGTTGTTTGTTCAAGTTATCTGTTGTTTGTTCAAGTTATCTGTTGTTTGTTCAAGTTATCTGTTGTTTGTTCAAGTTATCTGTTGTTTGTTCAAGTTATCTGTTGTTTGTTCAAGTTATCTGTTGTTTGTTCAAGTTATCTGTTGTTTGTTCAAGTTATCTGTTGTTTGTTCAAGTTATCTGTTGTTTGTTCAAGTTATCTGTTGTTTGTTCAAGTTATCTGTTGTTTGTTCAAGTTATCTGTTGTTTGTTCAAGTTATCTGTTGTTTTGTTGTTGTTATCTGTTGTTTGTTCAAGTTATCTGTTGTTTGTTCAAGTTATCTGTTGTTTGTTCAAGTTATCTGTTGTTTGTTCAAGTTATCTGTTGTTTGTTCAAGTTATCTGTTGTTTGTTCAAGTTATCTGTTGTTTGTTCAAGTTATCTGTTGTTTGTTCAAGTTATCTGTTGTTTGTTCAAGTTATCTGTTGTTTGTTCAAGTTATCTGTTGTTTGTTCAAGTTATCTGTTGTTTGTTCAAGTTATCTGTTGTTTGTTCAAGTTATCTGTTGTTTGTTCAAGTTATCTGTTGTTTGTTCAGTTTGTTTGTTCAAGTTATCTGTTGTTTGTTCAAGTTATCTGTTGTTTGTTCAAGTTATCTGTTGTTTTGTTGTTTGTTCAAGTTATCTGTTGTTTGTTCAAGTTATCTGTTGTTTGTTCAAGTTATCTGTTGTTTGTTCAAGTTATCTGTTGTTTGTTCAAGTTATCTGTTGTTTGTTCAAGTTATCTGTTGTTTGTTCAAGTTATCTGTTGTTTGTTCAAGTTATCTGTTGTTTGTTCAAGTTATCTGTTGTTTGTTCAAGTTATCTGTTGTTTGTTCAAGTTATCTGTTGTTTGTTCAAGTTATCTGTTGTTTGTTCAAGTTATCTGTTGTTTGTTCAAGTTATCTGTTGTTTGTTCAAGCTATCTGTTGTTTGTTCAAGTTATCTGTTGTTTGTTCAAGTTATCTGTTGTTTGTTCAAGTTATCTGTTGTTTGTTCAAGTTATCTGTTGTTTGTTCAAGTTATCTGTTGTTTGTTCAAGTTATCTGTTGTTTGTTCAAGTTATCTGTTGTTTGTTCAAGTTATCTGTTGTTTGTTCAAGTTATCGGTTGTTTGTTCAAGTTATCTGTTGTTTGTTCAAGTTATCTGTTGTTTGTTCAAGTTATCTGTTGTTTGTTAAAGTTATCTGTTGTTTGTTCAAGTTATCTGTTGTTTGTTCAAGTTATCTGTTGTTTGTTCAAGTTATCTGTTGTTTGTTCAAGTTATCTGTTGTTTGTTCAAGTTATCTGTTGTTTGTTCAAGTTATCTGTTGTTTGTTCAAGTTATCTGTTGTTTGTTCAAGTTATCTGTTGTTTGTTCAAGGTTATCTGTTGTTTGTTCAAGTTATCTGTTGTTTGTTCAAGTTATCTGTTGTTTGTTCAAGTTATCTGTTGTTTGTTCAAGTTATCTGTTGTTTGTTCAAGTTATCTGTTGTTTGTTCAAGTTATCTGTTGTTTGTTCAAGTTATCTGTTGTTTGTTCAAGTTATGTTGTTGTTTGTTCAAGTTATCTGTTGTTTGTTCAAGTTATCTGTTGTTTGTTCAAGTTATCTGTTGTTTGTTCAAGTTATCTGTTGTTTGTTCAAGTTATCTGTTGTTTGTTCAAGTTATCTGTTGTTTGTTCAAGTTATCTGTTGTTTGTTCAAGTTATCTGTTGTTTGTTCAAGTTATCTGTTGTTTGTTCAAGTTATCTGTTGTTTGTTCATGTTATCTGTTGTTTGTTCAAGTTATCTGTTGTTTGTTCAAGTTATCTGTTGTTTGTTCAAGTTATCTGTTGTTTGTTCAAGTTATCTGTTGTTTGTTCAAGTTATCTGTTGTTTGTTCAAGTTATCTGTTGTTTGTTCAAGTTATCTGTTGTTTGTTCAAGTTATCTGTTGTTTGTTCAAGTTATCTGTTGTTTGTTCAAGTTATCTGTTGTTTGTTCAAGTTATCTGTTGTTTGTTCAAGTTATCTGTTGTTTGTTCAAGTTATCTGTTGTTTGTTCAAGTTATCTGTTGTTTGTTGTTTGTTCAAGTTATCTGTTGTTTGTTCAAGTTATCTGTTGTTTGTTCAAGTTATCTGTTGTTTGTTCAAGTTATCTGTTGTTTGTTCAAGTTATCTGTTGTTTGTTCAAGTTATCTGTTGTTTGTTCAAGTTATCTGTTGTTTGTTCAAGTTATCTGTTGTTTGTTCAAGTTATCTGTTGTTTGTTCAAGTTATCTGTTGTTTGTTCAAGTTATTTGTTGTTTGTTCAAGTTATCTGTTGTTTGTTCAAGTTATCTGTTGTTTGTTCAAGTTATCTGTTGTTTGTTCAAGTTATCTGTTGTTTGTTCAAGTTATCTGTTGTTTGTTCAAGTTATCTGTTGTTTGTTCAAGTTATCTGTTGTTTGTTCAAGTTATCTGTTGTTTGTTCAAGTTATCTGTTGTTTGTTCAAGTTATCTGTTGTTTGTTCAAGTTATCTGTTGTTTGTTCAAGTTATCTGTTGTTTGTTCAAGTTATCTGTTGTTTGTTCAAGTTATCGTTGTCTGTTGTTTGTTATCTGTTGTTTGTTCAAGTTATCTGTTGTTTGTTCAAGTTATCTGTTGTTTGTTCAAGTTATCTGTTGTTTGTTCAAGTTATCTGTTGTTTGTTCAAGTTATTTGTTGTTTGTTCAAGTTATCTGTTGTTTGTTCAAGTTATCTGTTGTTTGTTCAAGTTATCTGTTGTTTGTTCAAGTTATCTGTTGTTTGTTCAAGTTATCTGTTGTTTGTTCAAGTTATCTGTTGTTTGTTCAAGTTATCTGTTGTTTGTTCAAGTTATCTGTTGTTTGTTCAAGTTATCTGTTGTTTGTTCAAGTTATCTGTTGTTTGTTCAAGTTATCTGTTGTTTGTTCAAGTTATCTGTTGTTTGTTCAAGTTATCTGTTGTTTGTTCAAGTTATCTGTTGTTTGTTCAAGTTATCTGTTGTTTGTTCAAGTTATCTGTTGTTTGTTCAAGTTATCTGTTGTTTGTTCAAGTTATCTGTTGTTTGTTCAAGTTATCTGTTGTTTGTTCAAGTTATCTGTTGTTTGTTCAAGTTATCTGTTGTTTGTTCAAGTTATCTGTTGTTTGTTCAAGTTATCTGTTGTTTGTTCAAGTTATCTGTTGTTTGTTCAAGTTATCTGTTGTTTGTTCAAGTTATCTGTTGTTTGTTCAAGTTATCTGTTGTTTGTTCAAGTTATCTGTTGTTTGTTCAAGTTATCTGTTGTTTGTTCAAGTTATCTGTTGTTTGTTCAAGTTATCTGTTGTTTGTTCAAGTTATCTGTTGTTTGTTCAAGTTATCTGTTGTTTGTTCAAGTTATCTGTTGTTTGTTCAAGTTATCTGTTGTTTGTTCAAGTTATCTGTTGTTTGTTCAAGTGCTATCTGTTGTTTTGTTCAAGTTATCTGTTGTTTGTTCAAGTTATCTGTTGTTTGTTCAAGTTATCTGTTGTTTGTTCAAGTTATCTGTTGTTTGTTCAAGTTATCTGTTGTTTGTTCAAGTTATCTGTTGTTTGTTCAAGTTATCTGTTGTTTGTTCAAGTTATCTGTTGTTTGTTCAAGTTATCTGTTGTTTGTTCAAGTTATCTGTTGTTTGTTCAAGTTATCTGTTGTTTGTTCAAGTTATCTGTTGTTTGTTCAAGTTATCTGTTGTTTGTTCAAGTTATCTGTTGTTTGTTCAAGTTATCTGTTGTTTGTTCAAGTTATCTGTTGTTTGTTCAAGTTATCTGTTGTTTGTTCAAGTTATCTGTTGTTTGTTCAAGTTATCTGTTGTTTGTTCAAGTTATCTGTTGTTTGTTCAAGTTATCTGTTGTTTGTTCAAGTTATCTGTTGTTTGTTCAAGTTATCTGTTGTTTGTTCAAGTTATCTGTTGTTTGTTCAAGTTATCTGTTGTTTGTTCAAGTTATCTGTTGTTTGTTCAAGTTATCTGTTGTTTGTTCAAGTTATCTGTTGTTTGTTCAAGTTATCTGTTGTTTGTTCAAGTTATCTGTTGTTTGTTCAAGTTATCTGTTGTTTGTTTGTTGTTTGTTCAAGTTATCTGTTGTTTGTTCAAGTTATCTGTTGTTTGTTCAAGTTATCTGTTGTTTGTTCAAGTTATCTGTTGTTTGTTCAAGTTATCTGTTGTTTGTTCAAGTTATCTGTTGTTTGTTCAAGTTATCTGTTGTTTGTTCAAGTTATCTGTTGTTTGTTCAAGTTATCTGTTGTTTGTTCAAGTTATCTGTTGTTCTGTTGTTTGTTCAAGTTATCTGTTGTTTGTTCAAGTTATCTGTTGTTTGTTCAAGTTATCTGTTGTTTGTTCAAGTTATCTGTTGTTTGTTCAAGTTATCTGTTGTTTGTTCAAGTTATCTGTTGTTTGTTCAAGTTATCTGTTGTTTGTTCAAGTTATCTGTTGTTTGTTCAAGTTATCTGTTGTTTGTTCAAGTTATCTGTTGTTTGTTCAAGTTATCTGTTGTTTGTTCAAGTTATCTGTTGTTTGTTCAAGTTATCTGTTGTTTGTTCAAGTTATCTGTTGTTTGTTCAAGTTATCTGTTGTTTGTTCAAGTTATCTGTTGTTTGTTCAAGTTATCTGTTGTTTGTTCAAGTTATCTGTTGTTTGTTCAAGTTATCTGTTGTTTGTTCAAGTTATCTGTTGTTTGTTCAAGTTATCTGTTGTTTGTTCAAGTTATCTGTTGTTTGTTCAAGTTATCTGTTGTTTGTTCAAGTTATCTGTTGTTTGTTCAAGTTATCTGTTGTTTGTTCAAGTTATCTGTTGTTTGTTCAAGTTATCTGTTGTTTGTTCAAGTTATCTGTTGTTTGTTCAAGTTATCTGTTGTTTGTTCAAGTTATCTGTTGTTTGTTCAAGTTATCTGTTGTTTGTTCAAGTTATCTGTTGTTTGTTCAAGTTATCTGTTGTTTGTTCAAGTTATCTGTTGTTTGTTCAAGTTATCTGTTGTTTGTTCAAGTTATCTGTTGTTTGTTTGTTCAAGTTATCTGTTGTTTGTTCAAGTTATCTGTTGTTTGTTCAAGTTATCTGTTGTTTGTTCAAGTTATCTGTTGTTTGTTCAAGTTATCTGTTGTTTGTTCAAGTTATCTGGTTGTTTGTTCGTTCAAGTTATCTGTTGTTTGTTCAAGTTATCTGTTGTTTGTTCAAGTTATCTGTTGTTTGTTCAAGTTATCTGTTGTTTGTTCAAGTTATCTGTTGTTTGTTCAAGTTATCTGTTGTTTGTTCAAGTTATCTGTTGTTTGTTCAAGTTATCTGTTGTTTGTTCAAGTTATCTGTTGTTTGTTCAAGTTATCTGTTGTTTGTTCAAGTTATCTGTTGTTTGTTCAAGTTATCTGTTGTTTGTTCAAGTTATCTGTTGTTTGTTCAAGTTATCTGTTGTTTGTTCAAGTTATCTGTTGTTTGTTCAAGTTATCTGTTGTTTGTTCAAGTTATCTGTTGTTTGTTCAAGTTATCTGTTGTTTGTTCAAGTTATCTGTTGTTTGTTCAAGTTATCTGTTGTTTGTTCAAGTTATCTGTTGTTTGTTCAAGTTATCTGTTGTTTGTTCAAGTTATCTGTTGTTTGTTCAAGTTATCTGTTGTTTGTTCAAGTTATCTGTTGTTTGTTCAAGTTATCTGTTGTTTGTTCAAGTTATCTGTTGTTTGTTCAAGTTATCTGTTGTTTGTTCAAGTTATCTGTTGTTTGTTCAAGTTATCTGTTGTTTGTTCAAGTTATCTGTTGTTTGTTCAAGTTATCTGTTGTTTGTTCAAGTTATCTGTTGTTTGTTCAAGTTATCTGTTGTTTGTTCAAGTTATCTGTTGTTTGTTCAAGTTATCTGTTGTTTGTTCAAGTTATCGGTTGTTTGTTCAAGTTATCGGTTGTTTGTTCAAGTTATCTGTTGTTTGTTCAAGTTATCTGTTGTTTGTTCAAGTTATCTGTTGTTTGTTCAAGTTATCTGTTGTTTGTTCAAGTTATCTGTTGTTTGTTCAAGTTATCTGTTGTTTGTTCAAGTTATCTGTTGTTTGTTCAAGTTATCTGTTGTTTGTTCAAGTTATCTGTTGTTTGTTCAAGTTATCTGTTGTTTGTTCAAGTTATCTGTTGTTTGTTCAAGTTATCTGTTGTTTGTTCAAGTTATCTGTTGTTTGTTCAAGTTATCTGTTGTTTGTTCAAGTTATCTGTTGTTTGTTCAAGTTATCTGTTGTTTGTTCAAGTTATCTGTTGTTTGTTCAAGTTATCTGTTGTTTGTTCAAGTTATCTGTTGTTTGTTCAAGTTATCTGTTGTTTGTTCAAGTTATCTGTTGTTTGTTCAAGTTATCTGTTGTTTGTTCAAGTTATCTGTTGTTTGTTCAAGTTATCTGTTGTTTGTTCAAGTTATCTGTTGTTTGTTCAAGTTATCTGTTGTTTGTTCAAGTTATCTGTTGTTTGTTCAAGTTATCTGTTGTTTGTTCAAGTTATCTGTTGTTTGTTCAAGTTATCTGTTGTTTGTTCAAGTTATCTGTTGTTTGTTCAAGTTATCTGTTGTTTGTTCAAGTTATCTGTTGTTTGTTCAAGTTATCTGTTGTTTGTTCAAGTTATCTGTTGTTTGTTCAAGTTATCTGTTGTTTGTTCAAGTTATCTGTTGTTTGTTCAAGTTATCTGTTGTTTGTTCAAGTTATCTGTTGTTTGTTCAAGTTATCTGTTGTTTGTTCAAGTTATCTGTTGTTTGTTCAAGTTATCTGTTGTTTGTTCAAGTTATCTGTTGTTTGTTCAAGTTATCTGTTGTTTGTTCAAGTTATCGGTTGTTTGTTCAAGTTATCTGTTGTTTGTTCAAGTTATCTGTTGTTTGTTCAAGTTATCTGTTGTTTGTTCAAGTTATCTGTTGTTTGTTCAAGTTATCTGTTGTTTGTTCAAGTTATCTGTTGTTTGTTCAAGTTATCGGTTGTTTGTTCAAGTTATCTGTTGTTTGTTCAAGTTATCTGTTGTTTGTTCAAGTTATCTGTTGTTTGTTCAAGTTATCTGTTGTTTGTTCAAGTTATCTGTTGTTTGTTCAAGTTATCTGTTGTTTGTTCAAGTTATCTGTTGTTTGTTCAAGTTATCTGTTGTTTGTTCAAGTTATCTGTTGTTTGTTCAAGTTATCTGTTGTTTGTTCAAGTTATCTGTTGTTTGTTCAAGTTATCTGTTGTTTGTTCAAGTTATCTGTTGTTTGTTCAAGTTATCTGTTGTTTGTTCAAGTTATCTGTTGTTTGTTCAAGTTATCTGTTGTTTGTTCAAGTTATCTGTTGTTTGTTCAAGTTATCTGTTGTTTGTTCAAGTTATCTGTTGTTTGTTCAAGTTATCTGTTGTTTGTTCAAGTTATCTGTTGTTTGTTCAAGTTATCTGTTGTTTGTTCAAGTTATCTGTTGTTTGTTCAAGTTATCTGTTGTTTGTTCAAGTTATCTGTTGTTTGTTCAAGTTATCTGTTGTTTGTTCAAGTTATCTGTTGTTTGTTCAAGTTATCTGTTGTTTGTTCAAGTTATCTGTTGTTTGTTCAAGTTATCTGTTGTTTGTTCAAGTTATCGGTTGTTTGTTCAAGTTATCTGTTGTTTGTTCAAGTTATCTGTTGTTTGTTCAAGTTATCTGTTGTTTGTTCAAGTTATCTGTTGTTTGTTCAAGTTATCTGTTGTTTGTTCAAGTTATCTGTTGTTTGTTCAAGTTATCTGTTGTTTGTTCAAGTTATCTGTTGTTTGTTCAAGTTATCTGTTGTTTGTTCAAGTTATCTGTTGTTTGTTCAAGTTATCTGTTGTTTGTTCAAGTTATCGGTTGTTTGTTCAAGTTATCTGTTGTTTGTTCAAGTTATCTGTTGTTTGTTCAAGTTATCTGTTGTTTGTTCAAGTTATCTGTTGTTTGTTCAAGTTATCTGTTGTTTGTTCAAGTTATCTGTTGTTTGTTCAAGTTATCTGTTGTTTGTTCAAGTTATCTGTTGTTTGTTCAAGTTATCTGTTGTTTGTTCAAGTTATCTGTTGTTTGTTCAAGTTATCTGTTGTTTGTTCAAGTTATCTGTTGTTTGTTCAAGTTATCTGTTGTTTGTTCAAGTTATCTGTTGTTTGTTCAAGTTATCTGTTGTTTGTTCAAGTTATCTGTTGTTTGTTCAAGTTATCTGTTGTTTGTTCAAGTTATCTGTTGTTTGTTCAAGTTATCTGTTGTTTGTTCAAGTTATCTGTTGTTTGTTCAAGTTATCTGTTGTTTGTTCAAGTTATCTGTTGTTTGTTCAAGTTATCTGTTGTTTGTTCAAGTTATCTGTTGTTTGTTCAAGTTATCTGTTGTTTGTTCAAGTTATCTGTTGTTTGTTCAAGTTATCTGTTGTTTGTTCAAGTTATCTGTTGTTTGTTCAAGTTATCTGTTGTTTGTTCAAGTTATCTGTTGTTTGTTCAAGTTATCTGTTGTTTGTTCAAGTTATCTGTTGTTTGTTCAAGTTATCTGTTGTTTGTTCAAGTTATCTGTTGTTTGTTCAAGTTATCTGTTGTTTGTTCAAGTTATCTGTTGTTTGTTCAAGTTATCTGTTGTTTGTTCAAGTTATCTGTTGTTTGTTCAAGTTATCTGTTGTTTGTTCAAGTTATCTGTTGTTTGTTCAAGTTATCTGTTGTTTGTTCAAGTTATCTGTTGTTTGTTCAAGTTATCTGTTGTTTGTTCAAGTTATCTGTTGTTTGTTCAAGTTATCTGTTGTTTGTTCAAGTTATCTGTTGTTTGTTCAAGTTATCTGTTGTTTGTTCAAGTTATCTGTTGTTTGTTCAAGTTATCTGTTGTTTGTTCAAGTTATCTGTTGTTTGTTCAAGTTATCTGTTGTTTGTTCAAGTTATCGGTTGTTTGTTCAAGTTATCTGTTGTTTGTTCAAGTTATCTGTTGTTTGTTCAAGTTATCTGTTGTTTGTTCAAGTTATCGGTTGTTTGTTCAAGTTATCTGTTGTTTGTTCAAGTTATCTGTTGTTTGTTCAAGTTATCTGTTGTTTGTTCAAGTTATCTGTTGTTTGTTCAAGTTATCTGTTGTTTGTTCAAGTTATCTGTTGTTTGTTCAAGTTATCTGTTGTTTGTTCAAGTTATCTGTTGTTTGTTCAAGTTATCTGTTGTTTGTTCAAGTTATCTGTTGTTTGTTCAAGTTATCTGTTGTTTGTTCAAGTTATCGGTTGTTTGTTCAAGTTATCTGTTGTTTGTTCAAGTTATCGGTTGTTTGTTCAAGTTATCTGTTGTTTGTTCAAGTTATCTGTTGTTTGTTCAAGTTATCTGTTGTTTGTTCAAGTTATCTGTTGTTTGTTCAAGTTATCTGTTGTTTGTTCAAGTTATCTGTTGTTTGTTCAAGTTATCTGTTGTTTGTTCAAGTTATCTGTTGTTTGTTCAAGTTATCTGTTGTTTGTTCAAGTTATCTGTTGTTTGTTCAAGTTATCTGTTGTTTGTTCAAGTTATCTGTTGTTTGTTCAAGTTATCTGTTGTTTGTTCAAGTTATCTGTTGTTTGTTCAAGTTATCTGTTGTTTGTTCAAGTTATCTGTTGTTTGTTCAAGTTATCGGTTGTTTGTTCAAGTTATCTGTTGTTTGTTCAAGTTATCTGTTGTTTGTTCAAGTTATCGGTTGTTTGTTCAAGTTATCTGTTGTTTGTTCAAGTTATCTGTTGTTTGTTCAAGTTATCTGTTGTTTGTTCAAGTTATCTGTTGTTTGTTCAAGTTATCTGTTGTTTGTTCAAGTTATCTGTTGTTTGTTCAAGTTATCTGTTGTTTGTTCAAGTTATCGGTTGTTTGTTCAAGTTATCGGTTGTTTGTTCAAGTTATCGGTTGTTTGTTCAAGTTATCTGTTGTTTGTTCAAGTTATCTGTTGTTTGTTCAAGTTATCTGTTGTTTGTTCAAGTTATCTGTTGTTTGTTCAAGTTATCTGTTGTTTGTTCAAGTTATCTGTTGTTTGTTCAAGTTATCTGTTGTTTGTTCAAGTTATCTGTTGTTTGTTCAAGTTATCTGTTGTTTGTTCAAGTTATCTGTTGTTTGTTCAAGTTATCTGTTGTTTGTTCAAGTTATCTGTTGTTTGTTCAAGTTATCTGTTGTTTGTTCAAGTTATCTGTTGTTTGTTCAAGTTATCGGTTGTTTGTTCAAGTTATCTGTTGTTTGTTCAAGTTATCGGTTGTTTGTTCAAGTTATCTGTTGTTTGTTCAAGTTATCTGTTGTTTGTTCAAGTTATCTGTTGTTTGTTCAAGTTATCTGTTGTTTGTTCAAGTTATCTGTTGTTTGTTCAAGTTATCTGTTGTTTGTTCAAGTTATCTGTTGTTTGTTCAAGTTATCTGTTGTTTGTTCAAGTTATCTGTTGTTTGTTCAAGTTATCTGTTGTTTGTTCAAGTTATCTGTTGTTTGTTCAAGTTATCTGTTGTTTGTTCAAGTTATCGGTTGTTTGTTCAAGTTATCTGTTGTTTGTTCAAGTTATCTGTTGTTTGTTCAAGTTATCTGTTGTTTGTTCAAGTTATCTGTTGTTTGTTCAAGTTATCTGTTGTTTGTTCAAGTTATCTGTTGTTTGTTCAAGTTATCGGTTGTTTGTTCAAGTTATCTGTTGTTTGTTCAAGTTATCTGTTGTTTGTTCAAGTTATCTGTTGTTTGTTCAAGTTATCGGTTGTTTGTTCAAGTTATCTGTTGTTTGTTCAAGTTATCTGTTGTTTGTTCAAGTTATCTGTTGTTTGTTCAAGTTATCTGTTGTTTGTTCAAGTTATCTGTTGTTTGTTCAAGTTATCTGTTGTTTGTTCAAGTTATCTGTTGTTTGTTCAAGTTATCGGTTGTTTGTTCAAGTTATCTGTTGTTTGTTCAAGTTATCTGTTGTTTGTTCAAGTTATCGGTTGTTTGTTCAAGTTATCTGTTGTTTGTTCAAGTTATCTGTTGTTTGTTCAAGTTATCTGTTGTTTGTTCAAGTTATCTGTTGTTTGTTCAAGTTATCTGTTGTTTGTTCAAGTTATCTGTTGTTTGTTCAAGTTATCGGTTGTTTGTTCAAGTTATCTGTTGTTTGTTCAAGTTATCTGTTGTTTGTTCAAGTTATCTGTTGTTTGTTCAAGTTATCGGTTGTTTGTTCAAGTTATCTGTTGTTTGTTCAAGTTATCTGTTGTTTGTTCAAGTTATCTGTTGTTTGTTCAAGTTATCTGTTGTTTGTTCAAGTTATCTGTTGTTTGTTCAAGTTATCTGTTGTTTGTTCAAGTTATCTGTTGTTTGTTCAAGTTATCTGTTGTTTGTTCAAGTTATCTGTTGTTTGTTCAAGTTATCTGTTGTTTGTTCAAGTTATCTGTTGTTTGTTCAAGTTATCTGTTGTTTGTTCAAGTTATCTGTTGTTTGTTCAAGTTATCTGTTGTTTGTTCAAGTTATCTGTTGTTTGTTCAAGTTATCTGTTGTTTGTTCAAGTTATCTGTTGTTTGTTCAAGTTATCTGTTGTTTGTTCAAGTTATCTGTTGTTTGTTCAAGTTATCTGTTGTTTGTTCAAGTTATCTGTTGTTTGTTCAAGTTATCTGTTGTTTGTTCAAGTTATCTGTTGTTTGTTCAAGTTATCTGTTGTTTGTTCAAGTTATCTGTTGTTTGTTCAAGTTATCTGTTGTTTGTTCAAGTTATCTGTTGTTTGTTCAAGTTATCTGTTGTTTGTTCAAGTTATCGGTTGTTTGTTCAAGTTATCTGTTGTTTGTTCAAGTTATCTGTTGTTTGTTCAAGTTATCTGTTGTTTGTTCAAGTTATCTGTTGTTTGTTCAAGTTATCTGTTGTTTGTTCAAGTTATCTGTTGTTTGTTCAAGTTATCTGTTGTTTGTTCAAGTTATCTGTTGTTTGTTCAAGTTATCTGTTGTTTGTTCAAGTTATCTGTTGTTTGTTCAAGTTATCTGTTGTTTGTTCAAGTTATCTGTTGTTTGTTCAAGTTATCTGTTGTTTGTTCAAGTTATCGGTTGTTTGTTCAAGTTATCTGTTGTTTGTTCAAGTTATCTGTTGTTTGTTCAAGTTATCGGTTGTTTGTTCAAGTTATCTGTTGTTTGTTCAAGTTATCTGTTGTTTGTTCAAGTTATCGGTTGTTTGTTCAAGTTATCTGTTGTTTGTTCAAGTTATCTGTTGTTTGTTCAAGTTATCTGTTGTTTGTTCAAGTTATCTGTTGTTTGTTCAAGTTATCTGTTGTTTGTTCAAGTTATCTGTTGTTTGTTCAAGTTATCTGTTGTTTGTTCAAGTTATCTGTTGTTTGTTCAAGTTATCTGTTGTTTGTTCAAGTTATCTGTTGTTTGTTCAAGTTATCTGTTGTTTGTTCAAGTTATCTGTTGTTTGTTCAAGTTATCTGTTGTTTGTTCAAGTTATCTGTTGTTTGTTCAAGTTATCTGTTGTTTGTTCAAGTTATCTGTTGTTTGTTCAAGTTATCTGTTGTTTGTTCAAGTTATCTGTTGTTTGTTCAAGTTATCTGTTGTTTGTTCAAGTTATCTGTTGTTTGTTCAAGTTATCTGTTGTTTGTTCAAGTTATCTGTTGTTTGTTCAAGTTATCTGTTGTTTGTTCAAGTTATCGGTTGTTTGTTCAAGTTATCTGTTGTTTGTTCAAGTTATCTGTTGTTTGTTCAAGTTATCTGTTGTTTGTTCAAGTTATCTGTTGTTTGTTCAAGTTATCTGTTGTTTGTTCAAGTTATCTGTTGTTTGTTCAAGTTATCTGTTGTTTGTTCAAGTTATCTGTTGTTTGTTCAAGTTATCTGTTGTTTGTTCAAGTTATCTGTTGTTTGTTCAAGTTATCTGTTGTTTGTTCAAGTTATCTGTTGTTTGTTCAAGTTATCTGTTGTTTGTTCAAGTTATCTGTTGTTTGTTCAAGTTATCTGTTGTTTGTTCAAGTTATCTGTTGTTTGTTCAAGTTATCTGTTGTTTGTTCAAGTTATCTGTTGTTTGTTCAAGTTATCTGTTGTTTGTTCAAGTTATCTGTTGTTTGTTCAAGTTATCTGTTGTTTGTTCAAGTTATCTGTTGTTTGTTCAAGTTATCTGTTGTTTGTTCAAGTTATCGGTTGTTTGTTCAAGTTATCTGTTGTTTGTTCAAGTTATCTGTTGTTTGTTCAAGTTATCTGTTGTTTGTTCAAGTTATCTGTTGTTTGTTCAAGTTATCTGTTGTTTGTTCAAGTTATCGGTTGTTTGTTCAAGTTATCTGTTGTTTGTTCAAGTTATCTGTTGTTTGTTCAAGTTATCTGTTGTTTGTTCAAGTTATCTGTTGTTTGTTCAAGTTATCTGTTGTTTGTTCAAGTTATCTGTTGTTTGTTCAAGTTATCTGTTGTTTGTTCAAGTTATCTGTTGTTTGTTCAAGTTATCTGTTGTTTGTTCAAGTTATCTGTTGTTTGTTCAAGTTATCTGTTGTTTGTTCAAGTTATCTGTTGTTTGTTCAAGTTATCTGTTGTTTGTTCAAGTTATCTGTTGTTTGTTCAAGTTATCTGTTGTTTGTTCAAGTTATCTGTTGTTTGTTCAAGTTATCTGTTGTTTGTTCAAGTTATCGGTTGTTTGTTCAAGTTATCTGTTGTTTGTTCAAGTTATCTGTTGTTTGTTCAAGTTATCTGTTGTTTGTTCAAGTTATCTGTTGTTTGTTCAAGTTATCTGTTGTTTGTTCAAGTTATCTGTTGTTTGTTCAAGTTATCTGTTGTTTGTTCAAGTTATCTGTTGTTTGTTCAAGTTATCTGTTGTTTGTTCAAGTTATCTGTTGTTTGTTCAAGTTATCTGTTGTTTGTTCAAGTTATCTGTTGTTTGTTCAAGTTATCTGTTGTTTGTTCAAGTTATCTGTTGTTTGTTCAAGTTATCTGTTGTTTGTTCAAGTTATCTGTTGTTTGTTCAAGTTATCTGTTGTTTGTTCAAGTTATCTGTTGTTTGTTCAAGTTATCTGTTGTTTGTTCAAGTTATCTGTTGTTTGTTCAAGTTATCTGTTGTTTGTTCAAGTTATCTGTTGTTTGTTCAAGTTATCTGTTGTTTGTTCAAGTTATCTGTTGTTTGTTCAAGTTATCTGTTGTTTGTTCAAGTTATCTGTTGTTTGTTCAAGTTATCTGTTGTTTGTTCAAGTTATCTGTTGTTTGTTCAAGTTATCGGTTGTTTGTTCAAGTTATCTGTTGTTTGTTCAAGTTATCTGTTGTTTGTTCAAGTTATCTGTTGTTTGTTCAAGTTATCTGTTGTTTGTTCAAGTTATCTGTTGTTTGTTCAAGTTATCTGTTGTTTGTTCAA
>JAEIFL010000050.1:0-27519 GCA_018901835.1 Scaptomyza graminum
CTAAGCAGCACCAATACCAACATAAACAAGCATAACACAGCACAATTGCCCTCAAACTGTAGCAACGAAACAGTGGATGTGGAAAATATAATTGATCTTTGTACTGACTCACAATCTCAATCATCTGTCAACATAGACGCCTTCTCCTCTAGCAATGAGGCCTATATCGCCTCGGCCATTGCTGAAAGAGGAAGAGCCACCATGGTATTCAAACCGTCCAAACCATCTAAACTGTCTGCAAACAAAAAGCGCAAAGCCAAATCGGGACAGCATAAGCGATCGATAAAAAGGAACTGCACAGTCTCCACGAGCCCCAAAACACTGGAACTCCCCTTTGACTCCGAGGTGACCACCAGCGAGGCCGACGAAAATACAAAAGGAAATACTCCACATGCCAGCCAGCAACAACAAAAACTGCAGCAAATACAATTGCAACTAAACAGCAGTAAAACATCAAGCCACGACCCACGCACTGATGCTGAGCCAATCGTCAGCGACTTCGAGGACAACTATGGTAAAGTTAATCTCTTTTCAGATACCCAACACGCAGCAGCAGCGGCCTCAAACACGGCTACACCAAAGCCAACCCAACACCAAACAACTACAGTCACCAGCTTCAAAATCCCGGCGCTATACTTGCCGAAAGTGGACAACTTCCATTCACTAACTGAAGCTCTCAATAAAATCCCTGGAATAAGCAAGTTCTCTACACAGACCACTATGGATGGAGGCCTGCGAATCCACTGTACGGATAACCACACGCACAAAGCGATTTTCGACAAACTCACCCTGGACCAGGTTCATGTCTTTACTCACCAGCCACAATCGCAACGAGGCTTTCGAATTGTCATACGTAATCTTCACCACTCTACAGACAAGGACTGGCTTGCCTCCCAGCTTCGACAGAAAGGATACGCACCGCGGCATGTAAGCGTGGTCAAGCACCGAGCCACAGGCAACCCATTCAACATGTTCAACGTTGAACTTGCACCAAAAACTGACGGCTCCAACACAGACATATTGCTTCTGAAGCTTATTGGGAGACAGAACGTAGCAATCGAAAGACAAAACAAGAAGACAGTACCTGTACAATGCCACCGCTGCCAGTCCTTCGGCCACAGCAAAAACTACTGCCGAAAGCCATTTGTCTGCCTTAAATGTGCAGGCAGCCACGCCACTACATCCTGCACCAAACCAAGAAGCACAGATGCGAAATGTGCCAACTGCAAAAAAGCACACGTAGCTAGCTACAGGGGCTGCGCCATATTCAAACAGGCACAAGCAAGACTGAACAAGCTAGTCATCCGCAATGCAGACGCAGCCGACGACCCAGTGCATAGCCGACGATTGCAGATGCCCTCTGGCTCAAAGCTATCCCACGGCAAACGCACGCCACTGCAACAGCAATACCAACAACAATTCCAGCAGTACCTACACACTGCGGATACACAAAGATATCAAAAACCAAAGCCACTTCTAACGCCCAATCGTCGCCCGCAACAACCACAACCCAACCAACTCAAAGTCGGAGTTAAACCCTCCTACAGCCAGGTTGTCGCCTCCAACTCGAGACAACCCCGTCAACCGACGCCCACGCTGCGGCCGACCCAAACACGGCAGGAGCAACTCCTGAATCTGAAAACTCAGATCCTCAACCACCAGGAAAAAGGAGTGGCAGCCAAAACCCAAGCCGGCACGACCATCATCAACGGCCGAACTCCACCCAGCAACATCATATGTCCCCCAATCCGCAACACCAGCAACACTTGGGATACGGACATCACACCACGGCACAGTCTGATGAAATCAACCATCTAATGGTAGCCCTAAATCAGAGTACAAAAATGCTGGAAAGAATGGGTAAAAGTATGGAATTGTTAATAAACCTCTTCTACTCTTTTATTTCCAACAACAAAAGCCTGCATCTGGTTGAGTCGTCGCCAAATCTACCAATTGCCGACTCCAGTCTCTCTGAGGTTGCACCTCACTTCACAGCCAATTCAACCATTCATCTTCAATAGTCCAACCAACAACAATAACCCACACTCCAACACATCCCCAGCTACACAACGCCATAAACTACACACTGCATGCTGGAATGCTAATGGAGTTCGAAACAAGCTTGGGGAGCTGGAATCTTTCATTCTGAGGCACCAAGTCGACGCTATGATGGTCACAGAAACTCGTCTACCAAGCACCCCAGATACCCTAAGATTGCTTTCCATCAATGGCTACACCACGTACACGGCCACGCACCCCAATAACCACAGAAGCGGAGGAGTAGCCATATTCATCAGGAACAACATAAACCACATTGCCCTCCAGCCTATCGAGCTTCCATATCTGCAATGCGCACCAATCAGCATTGCACTTACAAACAGCAGACAACGACTAGTTATCGCCCCAGTGTATTGTGCACCGCAAAGACAATGGCTTTCACGCCACTTCAAAAAACTCTTCAAACACATAGATGAAATAAGCGACAATTCCAGATTTGTACTTTGCGGTGACTGGAATGCTAAGCACTCATGGTGGGGATGCACCCGAGCATGCCCTAGGGGCAGAGCCCTAATGGACTACATCCACAGCAGCAACCGCTATAATATATTAGCCACTGGAGCCGCTACCCACTTTCCATTCGACACCAGGAAAAGACCCTCTGCAATAGATTTCGCTGTCACTGGTGGCATAAAACACGAACACCTACGTATCTTCTCCACAGTCGAACTCGACTCCGATCACCTCCCAGTTCACGTACAAATTGGTATTGGCAGATCTAGCGCCAACATGCTGGACACTGGCAAGAGTCGCCTGCTGCCAAAAAGCGCCAATATCAAAATATTCCAAGAGTACCTAAACCAACGCCTCTTGCTGAACACCGAGATTAACTCAGGATTAGATGTGGAAGACGCCATCGATATCTTTACTTCCCATGTGCAAAATGCAGCCAAGGCGGCCTCGCGTCACCATCGACATCACAGGCCCTACCCACAACTACATTTAGACCACCAAACACGCAGACTGCTGCAATTAAAACAACAATGCAAACTGGACATGATGACACTGCGGACTCCCACTGCCAGGTCCAGATATAGACAAGTGCAAAATCGCCTAAAAAAGGCACTATCAATATGCAAATCCAACATCATCAATAAACAATTGGAGCAAATCGATACCCAGGATCAATACAAAATGAGAAAACTATGGAAATTAACAAAAAACATCAAACAACAAACACCGCCAAACTGGCCCTTAAAAATAATCAACAACGGTCATAACGGCAGCAGCAATAATAACAACACAACCTGGACCAAAAGTAGCGAGGAGAAAGCTGCAGCCTTTGCACTCCATCTTGAGAATCGCTTCAAACCTATTCTCACCAACTCCGCTGAAACTCGAGTAGCAGTCACTGACGAACTCCAGCTGCTTCTACAACAAAAAATGCAACTACAGCAAGCAGCTAACACCACAGCAGAAGGAGTACGTATGGAGCCTATCGAGCCGCCATTCAGACACATCACCTTAAACGAAGTCAAACTGGAAATAGCCTCTCTTCCCAACAACAAGTCACCCGGGATAGATAATATTGACAACCACGTCATCAAATCGCTACCGCAAAAAGGTCTGCTATATCTGATACTAATCTTTAACAGCATTCTTAGATTCGGGCACTTCCCCACCCAGTGGAAGAAAGCCGCAATCACTATGATCTTGAAACCGGGCAAGAACACGGATAACGTCTCTTCCTATCGGCCCATTAGCCTTTTATCAGGCCTCTCAAAATTGTTCGAAAAACTACTAATGAACCGCCTTTTTGAATGTGAAGACTTCTCGAATGCCGTCCCCAGCCACCAGTTTGGATTCAGGAAGATACACGGCGCCGATCAACAACTGGCGAGAGTGACCCAATACATCCTGGAAGCCTATGAGAAGGGAGAAGTCTGCTCGGCGGTATTCATTGATATAACAGAGGCGTTCGACAGGGTCTGGCACGTGGGGCTACTCTCCAAACTCGTGAAACTGCTGCCACTCCCGCTATTCCAGGTCCTCAGAAGCTACTTAAGCGATCGCAAATTCATTGTCAACGGCGGTGACGGCACCATGTCAGATATGCGAGGAGCTGCCGCTGGAGTCCCACAAGGAAGCTGCTTGGGCCCAATCTTGTACTCTATATACTCCTCAGATATGCCGCTTCCCGCCTTCATCAGAGAAAACGAAGTGAACGACAATCCTCCTCCAGGCAACACGCTACTATCTACATATGCTGACGACACCGTCATTATGAGTTCTTCTATATTTCCTTGCGAAGCAATTAATGCTAACGCTGAATACCTGCAGCACTTCACTGACTGGGCCGACCGGTGGTGCATCAGCATTAACGCCAACAAGACAGCGCATACCATTTTCGCTATTCGCAACCCGGAGATACCAAGCGACGCTTCTACGCTTAAAATCCGCAATCAGCCCATCACCTTTACCAAAAAACATCGGTATCTTGGCCTCACAATGGATCGTAAACTGATTCTCCATCATCACATCACACTACTTGCCATCAAGGTACATGCTGGATACAAAAAACTCGACTGGCTACTTGGAACCAGCAGCAAGCTCTCAACAAAATGCAAAATCGTCATCTACAAGCAGCTCCTGGCACCTATATGGCAATATGCTATTCCAGTATGGGGCGCTTTGATCTCGGAAACCCAATTCCATCGTGTAGAAGTAATCCAAAACAAGATACTGAGGAAAATTGCCAATCCACCTTGGTTCACTACAAATCAAACAATCAGAGAAAGGTATGACGTCAAGAGTGCTGAGGAGTTCTTCCAATTGAGAAGTGAAAGATTTGCTCGCTCCCTCCTCAACCATCCAAACGAGGAAGCGAGAAAACTCATCTCCCGGCCTTACATACCAATGCGACTCTCACGCCCCAGGTACAAAAAGCAACTGAACAAACATATCAGACCTCTACAACAGCACCTGCAGCCATCACAGCCGCATTCAACACAAGACGTCAGGCTGCCCACACTCATTAGGCTCCAGCGCGAACAAGGTGCGGCCCTGCGAAATGAAATACGCGCAGCAAGGATGGAACAATATGAGGCTCAACAGGACGACCATCCCTTTCAGTCTCCATTCAACATAGTTCCACCCGGGCCTCTGGATGATCGCACTATCCACAACCTACGGCGACGATACAGAGATCGGATGTTATCCCGGTCACAAATCTCAATGATGATCTATCGGCAACCCATCGAAATTCAGGAAATCATCATGCCAGAGTTAATAACGCAGCGCCTCAATCTCGAACCACAGAATAGACCACGCATCCAAATTAATCCGACACTAGAACGCTTCACCAACGAGCGTGCAAGGGCAACACGCTTGGTATTCGTACCAGACCCTTATCCCACTGCACTGGAACAAAGATCAAGGGGTGACGACAACGCTGAACAACAACTATCTCAAAACCTGGAAAATCTCCAAATTCAACTCGCCCAGGAACTAAGCGAAAATGAAGAAGCCATTCCCTGACACATCACCGTCGATCAAGGCTTACACTTTATGATCATTTATTCAACAACAATATCAAGTCGCATAGGCCTGCAAGCCGATTCTGGAAAAAAAAAAAAAAAAGACAAATTGATTATACCTGCCAACGACATCATGATTGCAAGATCAACAACACTTACCTGGATTACTAAGAGCCCAGTCAAATGCGCCTGGTACGCATACAGTTGTCTTATACTTGTGGCAACAAACATAATACAAGTAGCCGCGCGTTAATATCGTACACCGATACGTGAAACTACGAACAACTTAAGGCCAGGGGTCTAACTCTGCTCTCGCAAATGCACGCAGACATATTGTGCAACAGCATGCTCACATCGTATCCGGAATTTTCCGACGAACGTCGGGACGCTGGCGTTTAACGCCTACAGTTGCATTATACTTGTGGCAACAGACATAATACAAGTAGTCGCGCGTTAAATTTGTACACTGCTACATCGTATCTGGAATCTCCCGACGAACACTGGACGCTTGCGTTCTAACGCACGTTTACCATCAAGCCGCTGCTTAGAATCTCAGCTCACGCATCCTGCTGCGTATCGTTACCGAGACTGGACCTGCGCTGATCCCAGACTAATCACATGTTTTCCTAAAAAAAAACAAAAGAAAAGTTCTCTTTATTTGCTTTCAGATATTCTCTGTTAACTACATTTGGTCATCACTTCAGCCCGAGTAGCTCTCAGATACCAATAACAAAATCTCACCTACCCTGGCCCTCGACGCGTAGCTTCTGCGGGCTAATGGCTTGGCACTGGCGCTCGCGCCACGCAGAAAGTCTTCATCACGGCTACCACCTGTGCCTACGGCGATTGATCCACCTAAAATTGCAGGTGCTTAGCAGGCTGCAACCATCCTCGCCACTCTACGACGGTGCGTAGCCAGACGACGGCAGAGACCGATCGTCTCCATCATCCCCGCGCTGATACGCCACCAATAAGGAGCAAAATACCCCCCCGCCCACCCCCACAAAAAATTGAATTCTGGCTTATCTTTAAAAATGTTGTTAAAAAGCCCTCCCTCAAGGCATCAACGCACGTCATCACAGTGGCCGCTTTGTCATCTAGAGTCGATGCACCATCGGAGAGTCGCAGGGCGTCTTTGGCGTCTCTGTCGCACCCGCGCTGTGCATCACCGGACGCTGACGGGGCACTTGGCCGCTTCTCTCGACTCACCGATCCAGCCCAGCTTGCAGACTTGCCGCCGGAACTGGACTTCACCACCCTCGGCCAGGCAGAGCCTCCCATCACGTCTCATACAGGCAAAAAATTTTTTGGGAAGGCAAACCAACCAAAATAAAATATAAAATAAAAACTTTTTTTTAATAAATGCACTGTGTGACCAATTTCTAACTTCCGCAAAAATACCAAATCAGCTGTTAGTGTTGTACAACATGAGTATCCTTATTTTGTTCAAGTTTTTTTAAATACTTTTGTTTTTAATTACAAACAATTTTGTTTAATGTTTAATGTTTATTTGTAAACTTTTCCATCACAGCCGTTGCGAATGTAAACGCACGGTTTTATTTATATTTATATTAGTTTTTAAGTTAGGTCCAATCCTGTTCACATTATGTTGCTAAAATAGAGTAATGAGTTTAACAATAAAGTTAGGCGGCAACAGTTTGTTGCCTGCCTTCATTAGTGTCACAACACGGCACACAATTGAAAACACGGCACACAATTGAAAAAAAACAATTTAAACGGCACACAATTGAAAACACGGCACACAATTGAAAAAAAACAATTGAAAATTGAAAATGGAAATAAGTTAAATAAAAAGCAAAAAGCATTTAATCCATCACTAATAGCTAATAACTATTAAAATCAATAACTTTTGTGTAATAATGTTGACTATTCTCCGTTTTCATCGAGTCATCGTGTCGTCCATTGCATTTTCACAGTACGAAAAGTTTTTCGTATGTGTGAAAATTTACAATTGTGTTTCAAATCCGACCTGCAAGTGATTTTCTGTGGCCCAAATGCGCAAACATCAGCAATTACATCTAGCGCTGCCGGAATCTTGCTTGCCAAAGGTCATTAAACCGTGTAAAAAAAGGGTAAAATGACTGCACAGCTGCGTCTCGGCCGATGGAGTCTCAGCTGCGCACACATACAATCACATGCCTCGCTCACAACGGCATATTACCCAGCCAATACATGCATAAACGGGAGAGCGCCGTTTATGTATACGTGTGATGACGCTCACACACACTAGTGGAGGCAAAGCGCGGGTACACACACACACATACTCGCAGCTTCAACTACGCGCCAAAAGCGCATACTAACGCAACGTCAACTTCGCGCTTAAACACGCATACATGCCGACCTGTCAGTGTCGTCGAGTGGGAACAGCCCATCTTGCTCCCCACGTCAAACACATCCACATGCACAGGCTTAGCATGGCACAGTCGCCTTTATGCTGTAGTCATGCTCCAATTTACGCTATATTGCGACGGCCTGACTTGTGGATGCTTAATCTCTTCCTGCCTGCCACCACAGATGCCTCTCCTTCTAGCTCTGAGGCCTACCTTGCCTCGGCCATTGCATGGAGGGAGGGCATCTGCAACCAAGATGGCGAACACAATTGGAAACAACAAGGCAAAATGTGTATGGCTGGCACAGCACAAATCAGCCACACAACATTCCATCACAGCTACGCCGGCTATATTAAAGGCCAACTTGAATGCGGCATCAAACTCAAGCAGCACTGGATCCCCCATGCAGAAGCCAATTGCTTACAATCTCCAGCCAAAACGAGAAAAATTACAAAGCTCCATTACATGAGTCAAAACTGTTTATTCGCAGCATAGAGCCGATTCCAGCACTACAAGAAACGGTATAATATAACCATTCGGGATGTCAAACAACCAATGCTTATATTCCAGCACCCGAAAGATCTTGTCTGCAAGAAAAAAAAAGCGTGATTAACACGTTTGTTTAGCAATCACACTCCGATGAGTACTCACCAAATATGCGCATTGCGCGTATAGTTGCTTTAGACTTGTAGCAACGCAACAACAACAAGCATACATTGATTCCGATCTCGGAATTGAAAAGCCAAATGCAGGAGCCCTGGCGGTCATCTAGTCACCATTTACGCAACTTCGTGCGTATCAGGACGGATCGATGCTGCTCCGGTTCACCACATTAATGCATGTTTTCTGCATGAAAAAAAAGAAAACGTCTGCTTATCTATTTTCAGAACTTTTTGCTAACAAACCTCGATCACTGCGGCAATCGGCTGCTCTCTGCTCCACCACGTTTTGGCGACACTTGGCTATAGCACGCCCACGGATTCCAACACTGCCTGATTTATTCGGCATTGCGTCAATAGCAGTTGTCATCTTGCCGCTCCACGATGGCGCATTATCGGGTAGCGACTGAGCACCTTTGGTGGCCCATGCCGTTCCCGCGCTGGTGCGTCGCTGCTGTGGCGAAATGTTTGGCTGCTACTCCAACACACAGACCTGGCATGCCTGCTGGTTTGTTACGTTTCGATCAATCGCCGTCTGATTCATTCGACGTGACGTCACTGCAGCGGTCGCCTTGTCATCCTGAGTTGGTGCATCATCGGACAAATGCAGGGCGCCTTTGGCGTTTCTGCACACCCGCGCTGCGCACCACCGGACAGTGGCAAGGCATATGGCCGCTATTCCAAACTCCGATCCAGCGACGACTGCGAACTGCTGCGCGACTGGATTCCAGCACCCCCGGCCAGGCATGGTCATCAATCACGTCTATATAGGCAATCTATCGTTGTGAAAGCGCAATTAATTAAAAGAAATGCAAAATTGTAAATAATTTTGCATTTTCTTATCCATTCCGGCACTGTGTGACCAACCTTCAACTTTCACAACGATACCAAATCAGCTGTTAGTGTTGCTTAGCGCGCTTAAGTATTATCGATTGCCACTTGTCAATCCCGCCCAATCAAGTTTTTTCAAATACTTTTTAATTACAAACAAATTTTTGTTTAATGTTTAATGTTAATTTTAAACTTTTCCACCACAGCCGTTGTGAATATAAACGCACGGTTTTATTTATATTTATATTAGTTTTTAAGTTAGGTCCAATCCTGTTAACATTATGTTGCTACATATAGTAATGAGTTTAACAATAAAGTTAGGCGGCAACAGTTTGTTGCCTGCCTTCATTAGTGTCACAACACGGCACACAATTGAAAAAACACGGCACACAATTGAAAAAAACACGGCACACAATTGAAAACAATTTAAAACACGGCACACAATTGAAAAAAAAAAAAAAAAAAAAAAGAAAAAGCAATTAATTAAAAGCAAATAATATTAATTCAACTCCAATAGTTAACTATTACAGCAACCACATTTGTGTAATAAGTTAATTGCCTTTGCTCTTTTCACAAGTCATCGTGCTTTTTCATTACATTTTACCGTATGAAAATTTTCCTCGTAAATTAAATAAGTGTTTAAACTCAATTTGCAATTAAAAAGTTTTCTTTTTCGGCCTACTCTCAAATCGTTAAAATTATAACTCGCCTGGCCAAAAACTGTGAAAAATCATGCTGAAAAGGGTGAAAAGTGATGGCGTAGCCTCAGCTGGACCGGCGGAGCCCCAGTCGTCCACACATACCACCACAGGTATAGCCACCAACAGCATACACACACAGCCAACACATACGCATCAACACGAAGAGAGAGAAGTTCTGCAAGTGTGCAATGAGAACACTGTTGATGTATGGGTGCACTCTGCCGCCAACACAGACACTGATGGAGTCAAAAACGCGGGAACGCATACACGCAACTCCAAACTCGCGCCTACACACGCACACAACACCGACGTGTCAGTCTTGGAGAGTGAGAACAGTTTAACTGTTCCAACTGCTGATCACACGAACAAGTCTAGCATTGCACAGTCATCTTCAAACTGTAGCGATGAATTAACCACCACTGCAAAAATGATTGACTTGTACGTGGACTCCTTTTCAACATCGTCTGCCATTACGGACGTCCTTTCTTCTAGTAATGAGGCCTATATTGCCTCGGTCATTACAGAAAGAAGAAAGGCACCGACTGCCCCAAAAACGTACATACATTTCGGCAACAAGAAGCGCAAAGCCAAAGCTAGCTTGCCAAAGCGATTAAACAAAAGAAAGTATGTCGCCTCCACGAATGCCCGTGCTTCGGAACACACCACAGACTCCGACATGATTGTCAGCGAGCTTGAGGAAGACACCTCTGAGAAATCTTCATCATCCAATCAACAAGCCAACCAACACGCTCACAAGCAACAACCACAGCAATTACCCCAACAGATCGCACGACAGCCAAGTGTCGTGCAGCAGATAGACGCACAAGTACAGGAGTCGGAGCAACAAATGACTGGCCAAGAGAAGGCGCCATTAGCTCTGAGTGGTAGGATCCCACTCATCGTCTTGCCAGGCCTTGTCCATATCCAACCGATTCTAGATGTACTGGACGGTTCACCAGCAGCAAACAAATACACTACATTGTGTACACAAAACAAGGATGTGAACATCAGGTGTGAAAGTCTGGAATCCTATAACGCTGCTGTTGCGGCACTTACCAGTAGCAGTATTGAACACCACACCCACCAACTACGTGCCAAGCGAGGCTTCCGTGTTATCATTAAAAACTTGCACTACTCCACTACAGCTGAATGGGTGAAGAAACATCTTTACCAACTAGGCTACAACACCCGTTACACAGGTGTGCTAAGACATCATCTCACGGGTAAGCCAATTAATGAACACGAAGTCGAGCTAGAGCCCAAGCTGGACGGCACTAATGATAAGATTCTGGCTGTGACCCAGCTTGGCAGCCAACAAGTCATCATTGAAAGACAGCTGCGAAGATTAAACCCTGTGCAGTGCCACAGATGCCAAAGGTTTGGCCACAGCAAAAACTACTGCTCAAATCCGTTCCGATGCATGAAATGCTCAGGTGAACACGCCTCCAAGGATTGCACCAAACCCATTTCCACTGAAGGTAAATGCGTTAACTGCGATGGCGCACATATCTCCATCTACAGAGGATGCCCTGAATTCAAAAAAGCCAGAAGTAAGTTTTTTCCAACAAGTTTAATCGACATGAACAATCTTCAGCCTGGCATCACAGTCGCCGCACGCAGTTTACTGAGCATCCGTCACCTGAGTTTGAAAGCCAGCCATCTCGGCTTAGTAAGCCACAACATCAGCAGCAGCAAATCCACTCAGCTCCGCAGCAACAACAGCAGCAGCCGCGACGCCAGCAACAACTGCAACAACAATCGCGTCGCCAACAGCAACGCCATGCTGAAAATTTAAAGGCGATTACTAACAACTCCACATCACGCAGCCTTGCTGCCAACGTTACAGGCGCCCCCAAGCGAGTGCGTAATCCCGCGGAAACTCACCTCAGGAATCTGCAACAGCGACTCCGGGATGAGCAAGAGGAGCAACAACATGTGCTCAGCTGGAAAAATACAGGCCGGCAACACAATACGTCACTACAGCAACACCGGCATCGCCATATACAGAATGGAAGGCAGCAACAAACACGGGCAGAATTGGACCCACATACTAGAAGCCAACTGCTGGCAGTCTCGAACCAAAATGAGCTAATGCTGGAAAAGATGAGTTCAAGTCTTGACAAACTAATCAATCTTGTCCACTCACTGGCCACAAACAGCAAACCGCCATCCTCATAAGCAGACAACAAGCTAGCACAAGCAGCATAATACCGATCCAGCACAAAAAAATGGTACAACACAACAACTCGGGATGTCGAACAAATGCCTCTTCTTCTACAACTGAGAGAACTGGCCTGCAATCAAAACGTGATCATATTAAACGTTTACATTTTTTTAGCAAATTTACTCTATTGAGTACTCACCAAAACACACGCCTGGCGCGTGCATAGTTGTTTTTATGCTTGTAACAACGCAGCAACAACAAGCCTGCAGACTAATTCCGACTTCGGAATTTACATCAGCCTTGGCAACCAGCTTAGCCAAAACAACGAGCAAACGTCTACCTTACGCAGCTACATGTGTATCATGACGTATCGAAGCTTATCCTGGTTCCGGTTCCAGCCACTAATGCATATTTTCTGCAAAAAAAAAGAAAATGTCTGTTTATTTTCAGAACTCTTTGCTAATAAGACTCGATTACCGAAAACATCTGTGACACCTCAGCGCTTGGCTACATATAGTAGCAGCTACTGGTTACCTGCCGTTACCTTCACCACGCTCAGCGATATATGGCATAAATTTGTGGCTCAATCACCGTCTGACCAACTTGGCACGCTACTCACGCAGCAGTCATATTCGCTGCACCGCGATGACGCGCCATCGGGCAGCGACAGGGCGCTTTCTGTCGTCTCTGTCATCCCCGCGCTGATGCGCCACCGGCTCGTGGCGAAACACCTGGCTGCTGCTCCATCGCACAGCTCTGGCAAGCCCGCTGGACTGTCTGGCTTATAGCAGCAGTCATCCTTGCCGCCCTGAGATGACGTACTATCGGATAGTGGCAGGACGCCTTAGTCGTCTCTGTCATCCCCGCGCTGGTGCGCCGCTGATGAGTGGCAGGGGATACTGCTGCCGTTCCACCACACAGATTGGCACTCTGGCTAATCTGTTGAACTCTTGTTCAACAACCGTCCGATTTGGTATCGACGCACGTCATCATAGCGGTGCCTTGTCTTTCTGAGCTGGTGTATCATCGGAGAGCCGCAGGGCGTCATTGGCGTCTCTGTTGTATCCGCGCTGTGACCACCGGACACCGACGGGGCACTTGGCCGCTTTTCTCGACTCATCGATCCAGCCATGCCTGCAAACGTGCCGCTCAAACTGGATTACATCACCCTCGGCTAGGCACGGCCTCCAATCACGTCTCATATGGGCAAAATATTGTTGCGGAAGCGCAATTATCCAAATAGAATGTAAAATTTGCATTCTTTTGTCAAATCCGGCACTGTGTGACCAATCTCTAACTTCCGCAATAATACCAAATCAGCTGTTAGTGTTGTAAACACGAGCATTACTTATCGATTGCCACTTGGTGATCCCGGCCAACACTAAAAAATTTAAAAAGATTTTAATTGCAAACAATGTTTAATGTTTAATGTTTTTCAATCACAGCCGTTGCGAATGTATACGCACGGCTCTATTTTATTTATGTTTGTTAGTCTTAAGTTAGGTCCAATCCTGTTTACATTATGTTGCTAATATAGAGTAATGAGTTGAACAATAAAGTTAGGCGGCAACAGTTCGTTGTCTGCCTTCATTAGTGTCTCACCACGGCACACAATTGAAAGCAATTAATTAAAAGCAAATAATATTAATTCAACTCCAATAGTTAACTATTACAGCAACCACATTTGTGTAATAAGTTAATTGCCTTTGCTCTTTTCACAAGTCATCGTGCTTTTTCATTACATTTTACCGTATGAAAATTTTCCTCGTAAATTAAATAAGTGTTTAAACTCAATTTGCAATTAAAAAGTTTTCTTTTTCGGCCTACTCTCAAATCGTTAAAATTATAACTCGCCTGGCCAAAAACTGTGAAAAATCATGCTGAAAAGGGTGAAAAGTGATGGCGTAGCCTCAGCTGGACCGGCGGAGCCCCAGTCGTCCACACATACCACCACAGGTATAGCCATTAACAGCATACACACACAGCCAACACATACGCATCAACATGAAGAGAGAGAAGTTCTGCAAGTGTGCAATGAGAACACTGTTGATGTATGGGTGCACTCTGCCGCCAACACAGACACTGATGGAGCCAAAAACGCGGGAACGCATACACGCAACTCCAAACTCGCGCCTACACACGCACACAACACCGACGTGTCAGTCTTGGAGAGTGAGAACAGTTTAACTGTTCCAACTGCTGATCACACGAACAAGTCTAGCATTGCACAGTCATCTTCAAACTGTAGCGATGAATTAACCACCACTGCAAAAATGATTGACTTGTACGTGGACTCCTTTTCAACATCGTCTGCCATTACGGACGTCCTTTCTTCTAGTAATGAGGCCTATATTGCCTCGGTCATTACAGAAAGAAGAAAGGCACCGACTGCCCCAAAAACGTACATACATTTCGGCAACAAGAAGCGAAAAGCCAAAGCTAGCTTGCCAAAGCGATTAAACAAAAGAAAGTATGTCGCCTCCACGAATGCCCGTGCTTCGGAACACACCACAGACTCCGACATGATTGTCAGCGAGCTTGAGGAAGACGCCTCTGAGAAATCTTCATCATCCAATCAACAAGCCAACCAACACGCTCACAAGCAACAACCACAGCAATTACCCCAACAGATCGCACGACAGCCAAGTGTCGTGCAGCAGATAGACGCACAAGTACAGGAGTCGGAGCAACAAATGACTGGCCAAGAAAAGGCGCCATTAGCTCTGAGTGGTAGGATCCCACTCATCGTCTTGCCAGGCCTTGTCCATATTCAACCGATTCTAGATGTACTGGACGGTTCACCAGCAGCAAACAAATACACTACATTGTGTACACAAAACAAGGATGTGAACATCAGGTGTGAAAGTCTGGAATCCTATAACGCTGCTGTTGCGGCACTTACCAGTAGCAGTATTGAACACCACACCCACCAACTACGTGCCAAGCGAGGCTTCCGTGTTATCATTAAAAACTTGCACTACTCCACTACAGCTGAATGGGTGAAGAAACATCTTTACCAACTAGGCTACAACACCCGTTACACAGGTGTGCTAAGACATCATCTCACGGGTAAGCCAATTAATGAACACGAAGTCGAGCTAGAGCCCAAGCTGGACGGCACTAATGATAAGATTCTGGCTGTGACCCAGCTTGGCAGCCAACAAGTCATCATTGAAAGACAGCTGCGAAGATTAAACCCTGTGCAGTGCCACAGATGCCAAAGGTTTGGCCACAGCAAAAACTACTGCTCAAATCCGTTCCGATGCATGAAATGCTCAGGTGAACACGCCTCCAAGGATTGCACCAAACCCATTTCCACTGAAGGTAAATGCGTTAACTGCGATGGCGCACATATCTCCATCTACAGAGGATGCCCTGAATTCAAAAAAGCCAGAAGTAAGCTTTTTTCCAACAAGTTTAATCGACATGAACAATCTTCAGCCTGGCTTCACAGTCGCCGCACGCAGTTTACTGAGCATCCGTCACCTGAGTTTGAAAGCCAGCCATCTCGGCTTAGTAAGCCACAACATCAGCAGCAGCAAATCCACTCAGCTCCGCAGCAACAACAGCAGCAGCCGCGACGCCAGCAGCAACTGCAACAACAATCGCGTCGCCAACAGCAACGCCATGCTGAAAATTTAAGGGCGATTACTAACAACTCCACATCACGCAGCCTTGCTGCCAACGTTACAGGCGCCCCCAAGCGAGTGCGTAATCCCGCGGAAACTCACCTCAGGAATCTGCAACAGCGACTCCGGGATGAGCAAGAGGAGCAACAACATGTGCTCAGCTGGAAAAATACAGGCCGGCAACACAATACGTCACTACAGCAACACCGGCAACGCCATATACAGAATGGAAGGCAGCATCAAACACGGGCAGAATTGGACCCACATACTAGAAGCCAACTGCTGGCAGTCTCGAACCAAAATGAGCTAATGCTGGAAAAGATGAGTTCAAGTCTTGACAAACTAATCAATCTTGTCCACTCACTGGCCACAAACAGCAAACCGCCATCCTCATAAGCAGACAACAAGCTAGCACAAGCAGCATAATACCGATCCAGCACAAAAAATGGTACAACACAACAACTCGGGATGTCGAACAAATGCCTCTTCTTCTACAACTGAGAGAACTGGCCTGCAATCAAAACGTGATCATATTAAACGTTTACATTTTTTTAGCAAATTTACTCTATTGAGTACTCACCAAAACACACGCCTGGCGCGTGCATAGTTGTTTTTATGCTTGTAACAACGCAGCAACAACAAGCCTGCAGACTAATTCCGACTTCGGAATTTACATCAGCCTTGGCAACCAGCTTAGCCAAAACAACGAGCAAACGTCTACCTTACGCAGCTACATGTGTATCATGACGTATCGAAGCTTATCCTGGTTCCGGTTCCAGCCACTAATGCATATTTTCTGCAAAAAAAAAGAAAATGTCTGTTTATTTTCAGAACTCTTTGCTAATAAGACTCGATTACCGAAAACATCTGTGACACCTCGAGCGCTTGGCTACATATAGTAGCAGCTACTGGTTACCTGCCGTTACCTTCACCACGCTCAGCGATATATGGCATAAATTTGTGGCTCAATCACCGTCTGACCAACTTGGCACGTTACTCACGCAGCAGTCATATTCGCTGCACCGCGATGACGCGCCATCGGGCAGCAACAGGGCACTGCCTGTCGTCTCTGTCATCCCCGCGCTGATGCGCCACCGGCTCGTGGCGAAACACCTGGCTGCTGCTCCATCGCACAGCTCTGGCAAGCCTGGACTTTTTTTATAGCAGCAGCCATCCTTCGCCGCCCTGAGATGACGTACTATCGGATAGTGGCAGGACGCCTTTGATTGTCTCTGTCATCCCCGCGCTGGTGCGCCGTTGCTGAGTGGCGAAGGGACGCTGCTGCCGTTCCACCACACAGACTTGGCATGCCTGCTAGTCTGTTTTTGAACTCTCGTTCAACTGCCGTCTGATTCGATATCGACGTCACGTCATCATAGCGGTCGCCTTGTCATCCTGAGTTGGTGCATCATCGGACAAATGCAGGGCGTCATTGGCGTTTCTGCACACCCGCGCTGCGCACCACCGGACAGTGGCAAGGCATTTGGCCGCTTTACTCCACTCATCCGATCCAGCGACGACTGCAAACTGCTGCGCAACTGGATTACAGCACCCCCGGCTAGGCATGGTCATCAATCACGTCTATATCAGGCAGATTATCGTTGTGGAAGCGCAATTATCTAAAAGAAATGCAAAAATTGTAAATAATTTTGCATTCTTTTATCCATTCCGGCACTGTGTGACCAACCTCTAACTTTCACAACGATACCAAATCAGCTGTTAGTGTTGCTTAGCGCGCTTAAGTATTATCGATTGCCACTTGACAATCCCGCCCAATCAAGTTTTTTAAATACTTTTTAATTACAAACAATTTTGTTTAATGTTTAATGTTTATTGTAAACTTTTCCATCACAGCCGCTGCGAATGCAAACGCACGGCTTTATTTATATTTTATGTTTTTATTATTTTTTAAGTTAGGTCCAATCCTGTTAACATTATGTTGCTACATATAGTAATGAGTTTAACAATAAAGTTAGGCGGCAACAGTTTGTTGCCTGCCTTCATTAGTGTCACAACACGGCACACAATTGAAAACACAATTGAAAAAGAAAATTGAAAAGCAATTAATTAAAAGCAAATAATATTAATTCAACTCCAATAGTTAACTATTACAGCAACCACATTTGTGTAATAAGTTAATTGCCTTTGCTCTTTCACAAGTCATCGTGCTTTTCATTACATTTTACCGTATGAAAATTTTCCTCGTAAATTAAATAAGTGTTTAAACTCAATTTGCAATTAAAAGTTTTCTTTTTCGGCCTACTCTCAAATCGTTAAAATTATAACTCGCCTGGCCAAAAACTGTGAAAAATCATGCTGAAAAGGGTGAAAAGTGATGGCGTAGCCTCAGCTGGACCGGCGGAGCCCCAGTCGTCCACACATACCACCACAGGTATAGCCATTAACAGCATACACACACAGCCAACACATACGCATCAACATGAAGAGAGAGAAGTTCTGCAAGTGTGCAATGAGAACACTGTTGATGTATGGGTGCACTCTGCCGCCAACACAGACACTGATGGAGCCAAAAACGCGGGAACGCATACACGCAACTCCAAACTCGCGCCTACACACGCACACAACACCGACGTGTCAGTCTTGGAGAGTGAGAACAGTTTAACTGTTCCAACTGCTGATCACACGAACAAGTCTAGCATTGCACAGTCATTTTCAAACTGTAGCGATGAATTAACCACCACTGCAAAAACGATTGACTTGTACGTGGACTCCTTTTCAACATCGTCTGCCATTACGGACGTCCTTTCTTCTAGTAATGAGGCCTATATTGCCTCGGTCATTACAGAAAGAAGAAAGGCACCGACTGCCCCAAAAACGTACATACATTTCGGCAACAAGAAGCGCAAAGCCAAAGCTAGCTTGCCAAAGCGATTAAACAAAAGAAAGTATGTCGCCTCCACGAATGCCCGTGCTTCGGAACACACCACAGACTCCGACATGATTGTCAGCGAGCTTGAGGAAGACACCTCTGAGAAATCTTCATCATCCAATCAACAAGCCAACCAACACGCTCACAAGCAACAACCACAGCAATTACCCCAACAGATCGCACGACAGCCAAGTGTCGTGCAGCAGATAGACGCACAAGTACAGGAGTCGGAGCAACAAATGACTGGCCAAGAGAAGGCGCCATTAGCTCTGAGTGGTAGGATCCCACTCATCGTCTTGCCAGGCCTTGTCCATATCCAACCGATTCTAGATGTACTGGACGGTTCACCAGCAGCAAACAAATACACTACATTGTGTACACAAAACAAGGATGTGAACATCAGGTGTGAAAGTCTGGAATCCTATAACGCTGCTGTTGCGGCACTTACCAGTAGCAGTATTGAACACCACACCCACCAACTACGTGCCAAGCGAGGCTTCCGTGTTATCATTAAAAACTTGCACTACTCCACTACAGCTGAATGGGTGAAGAAACATCTTTACCAACTAGGCTACAACACCCGTTACACAGGTGTGCTAAGACATCATCTCACGGGTAAGCCAATTAATGAACACGAAGTCGAGCTAGAGCCCAAGCTGGACGGCACTAATGATAAGATTCTGGCTGTGACCCAGCTTGGCAGCCAACAAGTCATCATTGAAAGACAGCTGCGAAGATTAAACCCTGTGCAGTGCCACAGATGCCAAAGGTTTGGCCACAGCAAAAACTACTGCTCAAATCCGTTCCGATGCATGAAATGCTCAGGTGAACACGCCTCCAAGGATTGCACCAAACCCATTTCCACTGAAGGTAAATGCGTTAACTGCGATGGCGCACATATCTCCATCTACAGAGGATGCCCTGAATTCAAAAAAGCCAGAAGTAAGCTTTTTTCCAACAAGTTTAATCGACATGAACAATCTTCAGCCTGGCTTCACAGTCGCCGCACGCAGTTTACTGAGCATCCGTCACCTGAGTTTGAAAGCCAGCCATCTCGGCTTAGTAAGCCACAACATCAGCAGCAGCAAATCCACTCAGCTCCGCAGCAACAACAGCAGCAGCCGCGACGCCAGCAACAACTGCAACAACAATCGCGTCGCCAACAGCAACGCCATGCTGAAAATTTAAGGGCGATTACTAACAACTCCACATCACGCAGCCTTGCTGCCAACGTTACAGGCGCCCCCAAGCGAGTGCGTAATCCCGCGGAAACTCACCTCAGGAATCTGCAACAGCGACTCCGGGATGAGCAAGAGGAGCAACAACATGTGCTCAGCTGGAAAAATACAGGCCGGCAACACAATACGTCACTACAGCAACACCGGCAACGCCATATACAGAATGGAAGGCAGCAACAAACACGGGCAGAATTGGACCCACATACTAGAAGCCAACTGCTGGCAGTCTCGAACCAAAATGAGCTAATGCTGGAAAAGATGAGTTCAAGTCTTGACAAACTAATCAATCTTGTCCACTCACTGGCCACAAACAGCAAACCGCCATCCTCATAAGCAGACAACAAGCTAGCACAAGCAGCATAATACCGATCCAGCACAAAAAATGGTACAACACAACAACTCGGGATGTCGAACAAATGCCTCTTCTTCTACAACTGAGAGAACTGGCCTGCAATCAAAACGTGATCATATTAAACGTTTACATTTTTAGCAAATTTACTCTATTGAGTACTCACCAAAACACACGCCTGGCGCGTGCATAGTTGTTTTTATGCTTGTAACAACGCAGCAACAACAAGCCTGCAGACTAATTCCGACTTCGGAATTTACATCAGCCTTGGCAACCAGTTTAGCCAAAACAACGAGCAAACGTCTACCTTACGCAGCTACATGTGTATCATGACGTATCGAAGCTTATCCTGGTTCCGGTTCCAGCCACTAATGCATATTTTCTGCAAAAAAAAAAAAAGAAAATGTCTGTTTATTTACTTTCAGAACTCTTTGCTAACAAGACTCGATTACCGAAAACATCTGTGACACCTCAGCGCTTGGCTACATATAGTAGCAGCTACTGGTTACCTGCCGTTACCTTCACCACGCTCAGCGATATATGGCATAAATTTGTGGCTCAATCACCGTCTGACCAACTTGGCACGCTACTCACGCAGCAGTCATATTCGCTGCACCGCGATGACGCGCCATCGGGCAGCGACAGGGCGCTTTCTGTCGTCTCTGTCATCCCCGCGCTGATGCGCCACCGGCTCGTGGCGAAACATTTGGCTGCTGCTCCATCGCACAGCTCTGGCAAGCCCGCTGGACTGTCTGGCTTATAGCAGCAGTCATCCTTGCCGCCCTGAGATGACGTACTATCGGATAGTGGCAGGACGCCTTAGTCGTCTCTGTCATCCCCGCGCTGGTGCGCCGCTGATGAGTGGCAAGGGATGCTGCTGCCGTTCCACCACATAGATTGGCACTCTGGCTAATCTGTTGAACTCTTGTTCAACAACCGTCCGATTTGGTATCGACGCACGTCATCATAGCGGTGCCTTGTCTTTCTGAGCTGGTGTATCATCGGAGAGCCGCAGGGCGTCATTGGCGTCTCTGTTGTATCCGCGCTGTGCACCACCGGACACCGACGGGGCACTTGGCCGCTTTTCTCGACTCATCGATCCAGCCATGCCTGCAAACGTGCCGCTCAAACTGGATTACATCACCCTCGGCTAGGCACGGCCTCCAATCACGTCTCATATGGGCAAAATATTGTTGCGGAAGCGCAATTATCCAAATAGAATGTAAAAATTTTGCATTCTTTTGTCAAATCCGGCACTGTGTGACCAACCTCTAACTTCCGCAATAATACCAAATCAGCTGTTAGTGTTGTTACAACACGAGCATTACTTATCGATTGCCACTTGGTGATCCCGGCCAACAATCAAGTTTTTTAAAAATTTTGTTTTTAATTACAAACAATTTTGTTTAATGTTTAATGTTTTTGTAAACTTTTCCATCACAGCCGTTGCGAATGTAAACGCACGGCTTTATTTATATTTTATGTTTATATTAGTTTTTAAGTTAGGTCCAATCCTGTTTACATTATGTTGCTAATATAGAGTAATGAGTTGAACAATAAAGTTAGGCGGCAACAGTTCGTTGCCTGCCTTCATTAGTGTCTCACCACGGCACACAATTGAAAAAATTAAAAAACAATTGAAAAACGGCACACAATTGAAAATTGAAAAAAAAATGGAAATAAGTTAAATAAAAAGCAAAAAGCATTTAATCCATCACTAATAGCTAATAACTATTAAAATCAATAACTTTTGTGTAATAATGTTGACTATTCTCCGTTTTCATCGAGTCATCGTGTCGTCCATTACATTTTCACAGTACCAAAAGTTTTTCGTATGAGTGAAAATTTACAATTGTGTTTCAAATCCGACCTGCAAGTGATTTTCTGTGGCCCAAATGCGCAAATATCAGCAATTACATCTAGCGCTGCCGGAATCTTGCTTGCCAAAGGTCATTAAACCGTGAAAAAAAGGGTAAAATGATGGCGCTGCTACGTCTCGGCTGATGGAGTCTCAGCTGCGCACACATACAATCACATGCCTCGCTCACAACGGCATATTACCCAGCCAATACACGCATAAACGGGAGAGCGCCGTTTATGTATACGTGTGATGACGCTCACACACACACTAGTGGAGGCAAAGCGCGGGTACACACACACACATACTCGCAGCTTCAACTACGCGCCAAAAAGTGCATACCAATGCAACGTCAACTTCGCGCTTAAACACGCATACATGCCGACCTGTCAGTGTCGTCGAGTGGGAACAGCCCATCTTGCTCCCCACGCCAAACACATCCACATTCACGGCCTTAGCATGGCACAGTTGCCTCCAAACTGTAGTCATGCTCCAACTCACGCTATATGGCGACGGCCTGATGTGTGGATGCTCAATCTCTTCCTGCCTGCCATCACAGATGCCTCTCCTTCTAGCTCTGAGGCCTACCTTGCCTCGGCCATTGCACGGAGGGAGGGCATCTGCAACCAAGATGGCGAACACAATTGGAAACAACAAGGCAAAATGTGTATGGCTGGCACAGCACAAATCAGCCACACAACACTCCATCACAGCTACGCCGGCTATATTAAAGGCCAACTTGAATGCGGCATCAAACTCAAGCAGCACTGGATCCCCCATGCAGAAGCCAATTGCTTACAATCTCCAGCCAAAACGAGAAAAATTACAAAGCTCCATTACATGAGTCAAAACTGTTTATTCGCAGCATAGAGCCGATTCCAGCACTACAAGAAACGGTATAATATAACCATTCGGGATGTCAAACAACCAATGCTTATATTTCAGCACCCGAAAGATCTTGTCTGCAAGAAAAAAAAAAGCGTGATTAACACGTTTGTTTAGCAATCACACTCCGATGAGTACTCACCAAATATGCGCATTGCGCGTATAGTTGCTTTAAACTTGTAGCAACGCAGCAACAACAAGTCACACCGGTTCCGACTTCGGAACTTAAAAGCCAAATGCGGGAGCCCTGGCAGTCATCTAGCCACTATTTACGCAACTTCGTGCGTATCAGGAAGGATCGACGCTAATCCTGGTCCCGGTCCACCACATCAATGCATGTTTTCTGCATAAAAAAAGAAAACGTCTGTTTATTTATTTTCAGAACCTTTGCTAACAAACCTCGATCACTGCGGCAATCGGCCGCTCTACGCTCCATCACGTTTTGGCGACACTTGGCTCAGCACGCCCATGGACATCAATCACTGCCTGTTTCATTCGGCATAAATGAATATAGCAGCAGCCATCTTCGCTACCCCGTGATGACGCACCATCGGATAGTGACAGGACATCTTTGATTGTCTCTGTCATCCCCGCGCTGATGCGTCGTTGCTGTGGCGAAACACTCAGCTGCTATTCCACCACACAGACCTAGCATGCCTGCTAGTCTGTTTTTGCTCGCGTCCAACTGCCGTCTGGTCGATTCGACGTGGCGTCACCACAGCGGTCGCCTTGTCATCCTGAGTTGGTGCATCATCGGACAAATGCAGGGCGCCTTTGGCGTTTCTGCACACCCGCGCTGCGCACCACCGGACAGTGGCAAGGCATTTGGCCGCTACTCCATACTCCGATCCAGCGACGACTGCGAACTGCTGCGCAACTGGATTCCAGCACCCCCGGCCAGGCATGGTCATCAACTACGTCTTTTCAGGCAGTTTATCGTTGTGAAAGCGCAATTATCTAAAAGAAATGCAAAAATTGTAAATAATTTTGCATTCTTTTATCCATTCCGGCACTGTGTGACCAACCTCTAACTTTCACAACGATACCAAATCAGCTGTTAGTGTTGCTTAGCGCGCTTAAGTATTATCGATTGCCACTTGACAATCCCGCCCAATCAAGTTTTTTAAATACTTTTGTTTTTAATTACAAACAATTTTGTTTAATGTTTAATGTTTATTGTAAACTTTTCCATCACAGCCGCTGCGAACGCAAACCACGGCTTTATTTATATTTTATGTTTTTATTATTTTTTAAGTTAGGTCCAATCCTGTTAACATTATGTTGCTACATATAGTAATGAGTTTAACAATAAAGTTAGGCGGCAACAGTTTGTTGCCTGCCTTCATTAGTGTCACAACACGGCACATTGCCTTTGACTCTTTTCACAAGTCATCGTGCTTTTTCCAATTGAAATTTTCCGTTAATGAAAATTTTTCTCGTAAATTAAATAAGTGTTTAAACTCCAATAGTTGCAACTATTAAACAACCACTTTGTTTTTTTTTTCGGCCTACTCTCAAATCGTTAAAATTATAACTCGCCTGGCCAAAAACTGTGAAAAATCATGCTGAAAAGGGTGAAAAGTGATGGCGTAGCCTCAGCTGGACCGGCGGAGCCCCAGTCGTCCACACATACCACCACAGGTATAGCCATTAACAGCATACACACACAGCCAACACATACGCATCAACATGAAGAGAGAGAAGTTCTGCAAGTGTGCAATGAGAACACTGTTGATGTATGGGTGCACTCTGCCGCCAACACAGACACTGATGGAGCCAAAAACGCGGGAACGCATACACGCAACTCCAAACTCGCGCCTACACACGCACACAACACCGACGTGTCAGTCTTGGAGAGTGAGAACAGTTTAACTGTTCCAACTGCTGATCACACGAACAAGTCTAGCATTGCACAGTCATCTTCAAACTGTAGCGATGAATTAACCACCACTGCAAAAATGATTGACTTGTATGTGGACTCCTTTTCAACATCGTCTGCCATTACGGACGTCCTTTCTTCTAGTAATGAGGCCTATATTGCCTCGGTCATTACAGAAAGAAGAAAGGCACCGACTGCCCCAAAAAACGTACATACATTTCGGCAACAAGAAGCGAAAAGCCAAAGCTAGCTTGCCAAAGCGATTAAACAAAAGAAAGTATGTCGCCTCCACGAATGCCCGTGCTTCGGAACACACCACAGACTCCGACATGATTGTCAGCGAGCTTGAGGAAGACGCCTCTGAGAAATCTTCATCATCCAATCAACAAGCCAACCAACACGCTCGCAAGCAACAACCACAGCAATTACCCCAACAGATCGCACGACAGCCAAGTGTCGTGCAGCAGATAGACGCACAAGTACAGGAGTCGGAGCAACAAATGACTGGCCAAGAGAAGGCGCCATTAGCTCTGAGTGGTAGGATCCCACTCATCGTCTTGCCAGGCCTTGTCCATATTCAACCGATTCTAGATGTACTGGACGGTTCACCAGCAGCAAACAAATACACTACATTGTGTACACAAAACAAGGATGTGAACATCAGGTGTGAAAGTCTGGAATCCTATAACGCTGCTGTTGCGGCACTTACCAGTAGCAGTATTGAACACCACACCCACCAACTACGTGCCAAGCGAGGCTTCCGTGTTATCATTAAAAACTTGCACTACTCCACTACAGCTGAATGGGTGAAGAAACATCTTTACCAACTAGGCTACAACACCCGTTACACAGGTGTGCTAAGACATCATCTCACGGGTAAGCCAATTAATGAACACGAAGTCGAGCTAGAGCCCAAGCTGGACGGCACTAATGATAAGATTCTGGCTGTGACCCAGCTTGGCAGCCAACAAGTCATCATTGAAAGACAGCTGCGAAGATTAAACCCTGTGCAGTGCCACAGATGCCAAAGGTTTGGCCACAGCAAAAACTACTGCTCAAATCCGTTCCGATGCATGAAATGCTCAGGTGAACACGCCTCCAAGGATTGCACCAAACCCATTTCCACTGAAGGTAAATGCGTTAACTGCGATGGCGCACATATCTCCATCTACAGAGGATGCCCTGAATTCAAAAAGCCAGAAGTAAGCTTTTTTCCAACAAGTTTAATCGACATGAACAATCTTCAGCCTGGCATCACAGTCGCCGCACGCAGTTTACTGAGCATCCGTCACCTGAGTTTGAAAGCCAGCCATCTCGGCTTAGTAAGCCACAACATCAGCAGCAGCAAATCCACTCAGCTCCGCAGCAACAACAGCAGCAGCCGCGACGCCAGCAGCAACTGCAACAACAATCGCGTCGCCAACAGCAACGCCATGCTGAAAATTTAAGGGCGATTACTAACAACTCCACATCACGCAGCCTTGCTGCCAACGTTACAGGCGCCCCCCAAGCGAGTGCGTAATCCCGCGGAAACTCACCTCAGGAATCTGCAACAGCGACTCCGGGATGAGCAAGAGGAGCAACAACATGTGCTCAGCTGGAAAAATACAGGCCGGCAACACAATACGTCACTACAGCAACACCGGCAACGCCATATACAGAATGGAAGGCAGCATCAAACACGGGCAGAATTGGACCCACATACTAGAAGCCAACTGCTGGCAGTCTCGAACCAAAATGAGCTAATGCTGGAAAAGATGAGTTCAAGTCTTGACAAACTAATCAATCTTGTCCACTCACTGGCCACAAACAGCAAACCGCCATCCTCATAAGCAGACAACAAGCTAGCACAAGCAGCATAATACCGATCCAGCACAAAAAAATGGTACAACACAACAACTCGGGATGTCGAACAAATGCCTCTTCTTCTACAACTGAGAGAACTGGCCTGCAATCAAAACGTGATCATATTAAACGTTTACATTTTTTTAGCAAATTTACTCTATTGAGTACTCACCAAAACACACGCCTGGCGCGTGCATAGTTGTTTTTATGCTTGTAACAACGCAGCAACAACAAGCCTGCAGACTAATTCCGACTTCGGAATTTACATCAGCCTTGGCAACCAGCTTAGCCAAAACAACGAGCAAACGTCTACCTTACGCAGCTACATGTGTATCATGACGTATCGAAGCTTTATCCTGGTTCCGGTTCCAGCCACTAATGCATATTTTCTGCAAAAAAAAAGAAAATGTCTGTTTATTTATTTTCAGAACTCTTTGCTAACAAACCTCGATCACTGCGGCAATCGGCCGCTCACGCTCCATCACGTTTTGGCGACACTTGGCTCAGCACGCCCATGGACATCAATCACTGCCTGTTTCATTCGGCATAAATGAATATAGCAGCAGCCATCTTCGCTACCCCGTGATGACGCACCATCGGATAGTGACAGGACATCTTTGATTGTCTCTGTCATCCCCGCGCTGATGCGCGTCGTTGCTGTGGCGAAACACTCAGCTGCTATTCCACCACACAGACCTAGCATGCC
>JAEIFL010000051.1:0-26156 GCA_018901835.1 Scaptomyza graminum
TTTGTTCACTCAACTGGCTCACATTGCTCTTTTGTTCACTCAACTGGCTCACATTGCTCTTTTGTTCACTCAACTTGCTCAGTTGCTCCTTGTTCAGTCTATTTGCTCTTTCTGTTGTTCATTTGCATTAAACCGGCCGTTGTTCTTTTGCATTTTAAATTAATTTATCACTTAATCAAAACCACATTACTATAACAATTATAAAGACAAGTTGCTTTGCGACTTATAGCTTAGAGTTGATTTGCAGTACTTGCATTTTGCTTGCGCGTTGCCCAAATCATTAAAATGAATCCATTTGTCACTATGTTTGCGTATAAGAGACATTTATTTTATTTATTAATTTTGCTTCAAATATGTAATTTGTTTTTTGGCGCTAATAATAACAGCCGGAACTAAAATCTTCATATGAACGGTGAAAAAGAACCTCTGTGGAAAAATGAGCTAAATGAACTACATGAACAGCTCAGCAAATAGAACAAATGAGCTAAAGAAGCAAGTGAGCTGAGCTGTGAGCAAATGAGCAGTAGGAACAAGAACAAAAGAGCAAACGGATTTCCAGTTCTTAATGAATAAGTGCATTCACATATAAGTGAACAATGCGCTTGAAAATAATTTTCAATATTTTATGTACATGAATCTTTTCGCACAGTGCACATTGTTTTTTTTTTTTTCAAATTTGTTTGCCTTTGACAATTGATTTACGACGCGAGTAGCTATTAGCGTCGTCCACCCGGAAGATGCGGCGGCAATTGGAACAGTCCCAGCGTCCAGCATGTGTGTGAATAAGAAATTTGCAAACTCGATAAAACATCGTGCAAATTGTTCAGTAAGCCAAAAAATCCCAGAAAATAAAAAAAAAAGCCAAAAAATAAAAAAAGCCAGAAAAAGCCAAAAAAATAAGAAAAACCAAAAAATAGAAAAAAAGCCACAAAATAAAAATAAGACAAAAAAATAAAAAAAAAGCCAAAAAATAAAAAAAGCCAATAAATAAAAAAAAGCTAAAAAATAAAAAAAAAGCCAAAAAATCCCAAAAAAAATAAACCAAAAAATTCCCAGAAAATAAAAAAGAAGCATATGCAGTATCTGCAGTATTCCTTATTGGTGTCCGCTTCATCGCGGCTTATCCAAACTTTAAAATCTGGCTGCTGTAGCCAGCAATCACGAAATTTTTGTTTGTACGAATCTTTCGGCATTATTTAAGTTTATTTTTCACTTTTGTTGTACATTAGATTACAAATGATATCGAAAATACATACAAAGTATGTAAAAAGATCGCTATTTTTAATAGATTGGATGCCACAATGTTTTTAAAGAAAACTTTGAAAAAAATATTGAAATAAATGAATCAAATAAAATCTGAAAAAAGGCCAGATTTCCGGATAGGGGATGTTTGATATTTTTTCCGGACAAGGGACTTAAAAACATGTCAGATCTGTCCGGAAAAAGGCCAAATCGGCATCACTGTTGTTTGTGTCATTGAATTAAAAAAACAACAACTAAGCAAAACTTGGTGCGTCCAGAAAAATTTGGCACACCAGAAAATAATGTGGGGGTGGATTTGCATACTTGCTGCTAATATAACTTAGACTAAACGTAACACACTTACATTAATAATATACAATTTCAAACAAGTAAAATTGGTTCGTACACTTGCAAAAAGAAACGGATTTCCGCTTCTTAATGAATAAGTGCATTCACATGTAAGTGAACAATGCGCTTGAAAATAATTTTCAATATTTTATGTAAATGAATCTTTTCGCACAGTGCACATTGTTTTTTTTTCTCAAATTTGTGTGCCTTTGACAATTCATTTACGACCCAAGTAGCGTTTGTTGTTGTTGTTAGTGTTGTTCTTGGGCCCGCACTGCTACTTTTTGTTGGTGTCGTTGATTAAAAAAAAAAAACAACAACAACAAAACATAACTTGGTGCGTGTAGAAAAATTTTGCACACCAAAATACATATGTTGTGGGGGGTGGATTTGCCTACTTGCTGCTAATATAACTTAGACAAAACGTATAACTTACATTAATAATATACAATTTCGAACAAGCAAAGGCCGTTCACATTAGTTTTTACACAAATCTATGTACGTTGTTCGTCCCAAACTCAAAGAGCCGCTTAAAATTTAACAGAGTGCGCGCGTTGCTCTTATGATAATTAGATAATTTGAAATCTCGCTCCGATCATGCTCCTCTGTTGTTGCTCATTTACGTTCACTCTATATTTTATGTGCGCGCTTTGCATGTCAATCATAAAGTTCAATAACCCTACTTCCTCCGCACACACTAAGTCAAAGCTAAAGGCTAAAGTACGTGTGAGTTTAGGCTATGCAATTCACTTAACTGCAGCCTCTTAGATATGTTTTTATTTGATTCAGTGCGTGCGAAGAAGGCAGCGATACTACGCTCTTTTTTTGACTTGCAGAGCGCGCGTATACATAAGAGAGTGATCCGAAACCATGATACAAAAATACCGATAACGCATTGCGCATAAATAGCTGTTTTGCGTGACGTCACATGTGACAGGTTGGGTATGATTTTCATATTGCATATGGCTGTTGATGCTGATCAAGAATATATCTACCTTTTATGGGGTCGGAGATGCTTCTTTTTGCCTGTTACATACTTATGCACAAAACAATTATACTCTTTTTTACCCATTTCAGGGTATAAATATAACTGTGAATGCAAAAGATTTGTTGTTGCTGTTTTTGTCGATCGCTTCAGGCTTATTATAAGCCGTTGTATGCATACACGAATTTGAAACAACAAAGGAGGACTAAGAGGAATGCGATTGGCTTAAGAGCATGAAAATGTGATATTGTTCTGTAGATGAGATCAATTCACATAAATAACAGTAACTCTTTCACTCTAAGGGAATTTTACAATTTTTACTTTAGTGTGCCATTTGCGCATTGCTTCATTTTATTTCTAAAAGTGATACAAGAATGAACATACAAAATTATTGGGGTGCTTTGCCTGCTACAGTTTTATATGCTTTCCCTGCCACAGTTTTATATGCAGCCGCTGCAGCCACAGCAGCAACAGTTTCAGCTATCTTCCTTCCAAATTTGGTGACACTAGCTCAAAGTTTAGGTGGGGGAAGGGGGGCTGGGCGAGTTATGGGTGGGTATGGCATCCAAATTATTCCTGCAGATCTTCTTGGATGTCAATTGCTATCTTCCTACCAAATTTGGTGACTCTAGCTCAAAAATTGTAAAAGGTTGGGGAAGGGTGCTGTGGGCGTTATGGGTGGGCCTGGCTACAAAATATCTTTGGCTGTCGCTACCAGTTATGGACGCGGCATCCAAAGTTTTGATGCAGTTTTTTGGGGATCGTCATCACCTATGTTGGCGCAAAATTTTGTGGCTGTAGCTCAAAAACTGAGGAAGATAAAGTCATTTCTGATTTGAAACTGCGGTAGGGCTGGGGGCGGAAAGGGTGGGCGTGACTCCAAAACTTTAATGCAGATCATTGGGGTTCATTACTAGCTATCTTTCTACCAAATTCAGAGACTCTAGCTCAACAACTCTGAAAGATACACGCATTCCCGTTTTTAACGAAAAGTTGGGGCGGCTGGGGTTAGCTTGGGCGGTATGGGTAGGCGTGGCATCGAAAGTTTTGATGCAGTTTTTTGGGGATCGTCATCACTTATCTTGGCGCAAAATTTGGTGGATCGAGCTTAAAAACTGAGGAAGTTATAGGCGTTTTTGATTTAAAACCGCGGGGGGCTGGGAGCGGAATGGGTGGGCGTGGCTCCACAATTTTTCGGGGATGCCAGTAGCTATCTTCCTACCAAATTTGGTAGCTCTAACTGTAAGGGTGTGCCGAATAGGTGGATTTTGAGTTATCTAATTTATCAATTTGCCAGCCCCCCAGTTTTTGTAAAGCCCCAATCTTGACACTTTAATTTACTATGCCATAGATAAAGAGAATTGAAGAGTTTCAAGCCTTTAGCTTGAATTAAGTGGAAAAACGTTGCGTTCATACAGACAGACGGACAGACAACATGACGGACATACTCCCAATATACTCTATACCTTCGATATCGAGTATAATGACGCGCCTGATTCTCTACCTCAATGGTGGCGTGGAAAAGAGAATGTTATTTACTTTGCTTTAATATTTTGTGAAATATTTTCTGATTTATTTATTTTATATCTTCTGTTCCTAAAATTTATATAAACTATCCGCGCAGCGAAGTAAGCGGGCCACTTACTAGTCATACTATATAGATATAGCTTCCTGAACAATTTATCATCATTTATGTTTTTTTTGTGAAATTACTTTTGATTTGTTATTGAGAGATTAAAGAGATGATTTACGTTTCGAAATTAATTTCGAGTCAATCTTTTTATTTGTAATTTGACCTTTGCTATATCTCCGGACATGGCACACCAGCTGAATATCGGTGATGTGCAGATGCAGTGGCTCCCGGTTGGACCATTGCCCCCCGCGCTGCAGTTTGCGGATGCGCAGCTGGCGCTTGCAATGCAGCTTGAATTTTAGATTGGGATTCCAGATGCCGGCGCCGTTGCCATTGCCGCCGCGGGTGACACACTTGAAGGCATGTTGCCACCACAAGCGGCTGTTCTCCTTTGTGCTGTGCTGCAAATAAACCATAATAATAATAATAATTCTCTGTTGGTTTGGCTTTATGGGTCGGCCGACTTACCAAATAGACGGGCAAAACGTAGAAACGTTTGCATTCGCGCTGCCTAAAGTTGAATGCTATGGGATGCCTTTGGGTTGTCGACACCTTTGTCAGGTGCGAACGTATCGCGCTCGCATGTGTCGCTTGTTGGTGTTGCAATCGCGCCTTAAAATCCATTGTTTTCATCATTTCCATTTCCATTGTTGTTGTTGTTGTAGTTTAGGCCAAATTAAAATGTTAATCACAAAATTTAGACGAAGCGCACGTAATTAATTAGCTACGCCAAACAATTGAACATACTTATTTATTTTCTAGCTACTTTTTGCATTAATACCCTAACATTGGGGTGTGTTCGTTAGGTAATCAAGTTTGTCACGAGACATAAATTAAGTTTGTAATCAATTATTAATTTTTTTTTAAACGAAGTATTCTATATATTTTTCTATATTAAAATTTTTTTCAAAATTACTTTATGTGTTTTTGTAAGGCGTTTTTAAAATTCTTTGCTCTAAAAATAATTCGTCTACTTCTTCTTCTGCCAACATACTCATTTCTAGAATTTTCTGAACAACAATTTTTTTCCTATTTTTGTAAGGGCATTTAAATTTCGTTGCTCTACAAATAGTTTTTCTAATTCTTCTTCTTCCAACAAACTCATTTCTAGAATTTTCCCAATACATTTTTTTTTTTCGTTAGGGCATTCAAACTTCGTTGCTCTACAAATAATTCTTCTACTTCTGTCTTCTTTCAACTTTAATATGCAGAAAATGTTGTTTTTGTTGTTGTTGTTTTTTTACAGTAATTGTGCTAGAAGAATTTGCGCTTTAATTTGGCTTGCAAATGATTCAAAAGCTCAAAGCGATAAGTGAAACTCCATTGGAACAATGACGTTTGCGATCTCTGCTTGGTGGGTGGGGTGAGGGGGTCTAATTGGTTGCGGTCTCTGACTTGAGGCCTTGGCCCTGAACTTGCTTATCAAGGCGGCATATTTGCTCGATGTTGTTGTTGTTTACATAATTACTGTAAAAATTACAGTTGTAAAAGTATTTTAATTGTTTTGTAATCGCAAATGCGGTTTGAACAAATGCAAACTGACAATCGCAAAAGCAATTAAATCCGCTTATCAGTTTTAAGTCGTAGCTCGAATTAGCACACTCCCCTCCCCACGCCCCGCACCCAAAAGCTCACCAAATTATACCACACCTACATAGGCCAGCGTCCTCGGCAATATTGTCGATGACGATGAATTTTAGGTTCAGGTATTATTGTTAAACAGTTTTACAAGCCGCTAACGTTCCGAAAATTGTTGCTGATTAGCTGAACAGCGCACGCCGGCGCATCAGACCTTAAAAGCGCCCCCAAAACAAAGCAAGAGGCCGTGGCCGAAGGCGAGGTGCGAAAGTAGTGGCAGAGGAGGGGTTTGGGTCTAATAAAATGCTCCATACACATCGTCATGTTTGTTGTTTGTGTGTCATGCCAGACAGAAATATTTAAATGCGTTTCTAATATACATATCTTGGAAAGCAAACTACCCGTAGTACATTCCTTACTGGAAGCAAAGAGAGCGAAAATGTAATACAATAACTGTAAATCGTTTTTGGTGCGAAATTGACACAGGCAGAGCAAAAACAAAAAAGCTTGCCTATTTAGTTTTTGCTGCTGCTGAAACAATTACATGCAAATGTATTAAAAGACAAAAAAAATGAGAGAATGCAATGTCAAAAAGAGCGCAACGGTTGATTTACGTATTTGTTGTTGTTGAGCAAAATTTGCTGCGACATTTTTCAAGTAAAGAGAAGCAGCGAAATCAAGAAGGAAACGATTCCTGTGCTGCTGTTGTTGAAACGCAATTATTATCAGACGGATCAATAGATCAATGTTAATATACCAATTTTAAAGTGAGCATAAAAGTGTATTTATTTACGCCAAAGCAGAAAACAAAATAATAAAAAAAACTTAAAAAAGTAAAAACTCACAAATTTAATAACAATTGAATTTTATGCTGAGGAACCTTAACTGATTTTATTATTATTTTAGCATTGTAAATTGACTGATAGACTGACTGATGGACGTCAATTGACCTTCCCGTCCGCACTTTCCAGCACACCTACAGCCGAACAGAAAGTTCTAAGAGAAAGAAGCAGCAGCAGCAGCAGTCGAAGCTTTATCTCGTTGGAAAACGATTCCGTTATACACATCCAATTGCTCTTCTCCTCTTTTATGTTAACTTCTAGCATTCCCACTACTTTTTAAAGTTCAGGCTTCAGTCCGTTCTTCCTCTCGAACTGTCAAAGTTGTAATTATACAGTGGCTCGCACCTTATTTCGTGCAGTTGAAAAATAAATGTAAATTGTTTTCACTTCAGTTGTGAGCCGCCAACCATTTTATTTCCCTTACTAATTTTGATTTTTAATATCTTTTTTAAAAATAGTATATTTTCAGGCTTTATCGCTTAAATAGAAAAACGAACTATTCGGCTAAGTTGAAAGCCATGTTGCCCGCTCAAGCCAAACGTATGGCCGAACGGCGTGCCAAACGAAACAGGCAACGCCTTTCGCACTTGCTTGGACGCTGCGGACGGACACCAAGCCGAAGTCCGAGTCGAAGTCTTACGCAGAGCGGCAGTGGCACCGAATCGGAGGTGGTTTGTCTGGATGACACCGAATCGGAGGTGATTTGTCTGGATGACACCGAATCGGAGGTGATTTGTCTGGATGACACCGAATCGGAGGTGATTTGTCTGGATGACACCGAATCGGAGGTGATTTGTCTGGATAACACCGAATCGGAGGTGATTTGTCTGGATGACACCGAATCGGAGGTGTTAGGATCAATTAAATTTGGGCGGAACCCAATATAATGTAAAGTATTAATTGAATAATCGGCAATGAAAAACAATGCTGGGCCAAAGCCAACAGCTTTGCACCACCGGCAGATAATCGCGTAAAACTGAGAGCCGTGCCAACAAGTCATTAAAATGACGCCACCCGAAACCCACACAATATTCAAGAGCTTCCTTAAGTAACGTCTAAGAGAAAAAAAAACCACATCAGTGTGTGATATTCAAATTGCCGAGAAAAATATAATTTTCTATTAACATAACATGTTGAGCGCCCGTTAAAAATGTATGCACCGCTGACGTTGAAGTTGAACTTAAAGACGATGAAGTATAAATTGTATGGAGCCGTTGGACCAGACGTTTAATGCAATTTAAGCAGCTTCAGGAAGATGATGTGCACCAAGGAGTTCATATGTTTGCTTATAGGTGAGTTTGTGAGACGAGTGAAAAGTGATTTCAAGGATTAATGTGGATAGTTCAATAGCATTGCATTGTGTTCAGATCTTGGGCCGGCTGCATAAGCGCAATGGTTACTATTACAGGCAGGTAGTGCCTCAACATGGTGGATACTTTGAGCCTGCGTTGCCAACAGGACATGAGGATCAGGAGGATATTCAGGATCATTTACATCAGCTGCAACAGCAGCAGCAGGAGCATCATCATCCGCAGCAGCATCATCCGCAGCAGCACTACCCAAGTAGCAGCTCTAAGAACCTCCATCCAAGTAGCTCGGATCATGGAAGCAAGTCTGGCTATAGCATTGGCAGTGGTCTACGCTCCATAGCTCAAGGCTCGGCGGATCAGGCCCAAACCGCGGTATCCAATCAACACGCAGCTGCCAAACAAGCTGCATTTATAGCCAAAAATACTCTGGCACAGGCGGCATCGCAGGCGGCAGCAACGGCGCAAGCAGCACTGGCGGGCAAACAGGTCATACTCCAGGAGCTGAAGCAGCAGGCAGCAGAGGCACAGCATGCCTTGTCTCGAGAGCTGGAACAGCTCAAGGCAGCCAAAGTGTCCTCCAAGCTGGCACAACAAACCGCCCAGTCGGCGCACAATCACATCTCTGTGCTAACTGCTGCTGTTAATAATGCCAAATCTGTGGCGGAGCGGCGGAACAAACGGCCAACGAGGTAGCCAATCAGCTGGGATCGCGGGCAACTATGGTGGGTCAGGCGAAGACGCGATTGGAACAAGTGGATGATCAGCTGCATCAGGCACGCGTCGACTTTGCTGCTACCAAAGAACCAGCGCTCAAAGCAGCCAACTCAGCAGCAGCGGCACAGGTCAACGCATCCAAGGCGGGAGCACATGCCACCATCGGATTGCACGAAAATGCCAATCAGCAGGAGCACGAGGATGAACGGGAGGAGTCTTACGATGAGCATATAGAGACAACTGCTGTTGGCCACTCGGCTAGCGAAACAATCGAAGGCCATCAACGCAATGGCTAGTCGAAACTATCAATATCTGATCGCCAAAGGTTTCCTTTATCATAGCTAACATGTTAAATATGTAATATATCTCTATATATAAAAGAGTTCGTCCGCGTTAAAATGGATAGCATATCGGCCTTAACGAAAAGAGCTAGAAGGCTGAAACTTTCACACAATTTTTTATGCAGGTATTCTGTTTGACCTAAGAAAGGAATTTTATTTTGGACAACTCCTTCGAGTACCTCCCATACATTTTGGAGCACTTTTACCCACTCCAAAAACAAAACAAATTACCCATTCCACTACTGCCGCCTGTTTGTCGCACAAGCTGAGAGTTTGATCGCGAGCGAGAATACAAAAACAAAACAAATGCGCAGTGACGCCTTCGCGTCGCACAAGCAAAGTCATAAAAAAAAGGTTCATACACTCGCAAAAAAGAAACGGATTTCCGCTTCTTAATGAATAAGTGCATTCACATATAAGTGAACAATGCGCTTGAAAATAATTTTCAATATTTTATGTACATGAATCTTTTCGCACAGTGCACATTGTTTTTTTTTTTTCAAATTTGTGTGCCTTTGACAATTGATTTACGACGCGAGTAGCTATTAGCGTCGTCCACCCGGAAGATGCGGCGGCAATTGGAACAGTCCCAGCGTCCAGCATGTGTGTGAATAAGAAATTTGCAAACTCGATAAAACATCGTGCAAATTGTTCAGTAAGCCAAAAAATCCCAGAAAATAAAAAAAAAGCCAAAAAATAAAAAAAAGCCAGAAAAAGCCAAAAAAATAAGAAAAACCAAAAAATAGAAAAAAAAAGCCACAAAATAAAAATAAGACAAAAAAAATAAAAAAAAAGCCAAAAAATAAAAAAAGCCAATAAATAAAAAAAAAAAAAAAAAAAAAAAAAAAAAAAAAAAAAAAAAAAAAAAAAAAAAAAAAAAAAATTCCCAGAAAATAAAAAAGAAGCATATGCAGTATCTGCAGTATTCCTTATTGGTGTCCGCTTCATCGCGGCTTATCCAAACTTTAAAATCTGGCTGCTGTAGCCAGCAATCACGAAATTTTTGTTTGTACGAATCTTTCGGCATTATTTAAGTTTATTTTTCACTTTTGTTGTACATTAGATTACAAATGATATCGAAAATACATACAAAGTATGTAAAAAGATCGCTATTTTTAATAGATTGGATGCCACAATGTTTTTAAAGAAAACTTTGAAAAAAATATTGAAATAAATGAATCAAATAAAATCTGAAAAAAGGCCAGATTTCCGGATAGGGGATGTTTGATATTTTTTCCGGACAAGGGACTTAAAAACATGTCAGATCTGTCCGGAAAAAGGCCAAATCGGCATCACTGTTGTTTGTGTCATTGAATTAAAAAAACAACAACTAAGCAAAACTTGGTGCGTCCAGAAAAATTTGGCACACCAGAAAATAATGTGGGGGTGGATTTGCATACTTGCTGCTATTATAACTTAGACTAAACGTAACACACTTACATTAATAATATACAATTTCGAACAAGTAAAATTGGTTCGTACACTTGCAAAAAAGAAACGGATTTCCGCTTCTTAATGAATAAGTGCATTCACATATAAGTGAACAATGCGCTTGAAAATAATTTTCAATATTTTATGTAAATGTATCTTTTCGCACAGTGCACATTGTCAAAGAGCCGCTTAAAATTTAACAGACCGCGCGCGTTGCTCTTATGATAATTAGATAATTTCAAATCTCGCTCCGATCATGCTTCTCTGTTGTTGCTCATTTACTTTCATTCTCTATTTTATGTGCGCGCTCTGCATGTCAATCATAAAGTTCAATAACCCTACCTCCTCCGCACACACTAAATCAAAGCTCAAGGCTAAAGTACGTGTGAGTACTTAACTGCAGCCTCTTAGATATGTTTTTATTTGATTCAGTGCGTGCGAAGATGGCAGCGATATTACGCTCTTTGTTTGACTTGCAGAGCGCGCGCATTCATAAGAGAGGTGAGCTGAAATCATGATACAAAAAATACCGATAAAGCATTGCGCAAAAAAAGCTGTTTTGCGTGACGTCACATGTGACAGGTTGGGTATGATTTTCATATTGCATATGGCTGTTGATGCTGATCAAGAATATATCTACCTTTTATGGGGTCGGAGATGCTTCTTTTTGCCTGTTACATACTTATGCACAAAACAATTATACTCTTTTTTACCCATTTCAGGGTATAAATATAACTGTGAATGCAAAAGATTTGTTGTTGCTGTTTTTGTCGATCGCTTCAGGCTTATTATAAGCCGTTGAATGCACACACGAATTTGAAACAACAAAGGAGGACTAAGAGGAATGCGATTGGCTTAAGAGCATGAAAATGTGATATTGTTCTGTAGATGAGATCAATTCACATAAATAACAGTAACTCTTTCACTCTTAGGGAATTTTACAATTCTTACTTTAGTGTGCCATTTGCGTATTGCTTCATTTCATTTCTAAAAGTGATACAAGAATGAACGGACAAAATTATTGGGGTGCTTTGCCTGCTACAGTTTTATATGCTTTCCCTGCCACAGTTTTATATGCAGCCGCTGCAGCCACAGCAGCAACAGTTTCAGCTATCTTCCTTCCAAATTTGGTGACACTAGCTCAAAGTTTAGGTGGGGGAAGGGGGGCTGGGCGAGTTATGGGGGGGTATGGCATCCAAATTATTCCTGCAGATCTTCTTGGATGTCAATTGCTATCTTCCTACCAAATTTGGTGACTCTAGCTCAAAAATTGTAAAAGGTTGGGGAAGGGTGCTGTGGGCGTTATGGGTGGGCCTGGCTACAAAATATCTTTGGCTGTCGCTACCAGTTATGGACGCGGCATCCAAAGTTTTGATGCAGTTTTTTGGGGATCGTCATCACCTATGTTGGCGCAAAATTTTGTGGCTGTAGCTCAAAAACTGAGGAAGATAAAGTCATTTCTGATTTGAAACTGCGGTAGGGCTGGGGGCGGAAAGGGTGGGCGTGACTCCAAAACTTTAATGCAGATCATTGGGGTTCATTACTAGCTATCTTTCTACCAAATTCAGAGACTCTAGCTCAACAACTCTGAAAGATACACGCATTCCCGTTTTTAACGAAAAGTTGGGGCGGCTGGGGTTAGCTTGGGCGGTATGGGTAGGCGTGGCATCGAAAGTTTTGATGCAGTTTTTTGGGGATCGTCATCACTTATCTTGGCGCAAAATTTGGTGGATCGAGCTTAAAAACTGAGGAAGTTATAGGCGTTTTTGATTTAAAACCGCGGGGGGCTGGGAGCGGAATGGGTGGGCGTGGCTCCACAATTTTTCGGGGATGCCAGTAGCTATCTTCCTACCAAATTTGGTAGCTCTAACTGTAAGGGTGTGCCGAATAGGTGGATTTTGAGTTATCTAATTTATCAATTTGCCAGCCCCCCAGTTTTTGTAAAGCCCCAATCTTGACACTTTAATTTACTATGCCATAGATAAAGAGAATTGAAGAGTTTCAAGCCTTTAGCTTGAATTAAGTGGAAAAACGTTGCGTTCATACAGACAGACGGACAGACAACATGACGGACATACTCCCAATATACTCTATACCTTCGATATCGAGTATAATGACGCGCCTGATTCTCTACCTCAATGGTGGCGTGGAAAAGAGAATGTTATTTACTTTGCTTTAATATTTTGTGAAATATTTTCTGATTTATTTATTTTATATCTTCTGTTGCTAAAATTTATATAAACTATCCGCGCAGCGAAGTAAGCGGGCCACTTACTAGTCATACTATATAGATATAGCTTCCTGAACAATTTATCATCATTTATGTTTTTTTTGTGAAATTACTTTTGATTTGTTATTGAGAGATTAAAGAGATGATTTACGTTTCGAAATTAATTTCGAGTCAATCTTTTTATTTGTAATTTGACCTTTGCTATATCTCCGGACATGGCACACCAGCTGAATATCGGTGATGTGCAGATGCAGTGGCTCCCGGTTGGACCATTGCCCCCCGCGCTGCAGTTTGCGGATGCGCAGCTGGCGCTTGCAATGCAGCTTGAATTTTAGATTGGGATTCCAGATGCCGGCGCCGTTGCCATTGCCGCCGCGGGTGACACACTTGAAGGCATGTTGCCACCACAAGCGGCTGTTCTCCTTTGTGCTGTGCTGCAAATAAACCATAATAATAATAATAATTCTCTGTTGGTTTGGCTTTATGGGTCGGCCGACTTACCAAATAGACGGGCAAAACGTAGAAACGTTTGCATTCGCGCTGCCTAAAGTTGAATGCTATGGGATGCCTTTGGGTTGTCGACACCTTTGTCAGGTGCGAACGTATCGCGCTCGCATGTGTCGCTTGTTGGTGTTGCAATCGCGCCTTAAAATCCATTGTTTTCATCATTTCCATTTCCATTGTTGTTGTTGTTGTAGTTTAGGCCAAATTAAAATGTTAATCACAAAGTTTAGACGAAGCGCACGTAATTAATTAGCTACGCCAAACAATTGAACATACTTATTTATTTTCTAGCTACTTTTTGCATTAATACCCTAACATTGGGGTGTGTTCGTTAGGTAATCAAGTTTGTCACGAGACATAAATTAAGTTTGTAATCAATTATTAATTTTTTTTTAAACGAAGTATTCTATATATTTTTCTATATTAAAATTTTTTTCAAAATTACTTTATGTGTTTTTGTAAGGCGTTTTTAAAATTCTTTGCTCTAAAAATAATTCGTCTACTTCTTCTTCTGCCAACATACTCATTTCTAGAATTTTCTGAACAACAATTTTTTTCCTATTTTTGTAAGGGCATTTAAATTTCGTTGCTCTACAAATAGTTTTTCTAATTCTTCTTCTTCCAACAAACTCATTTCTAGAATTTTCCCAATACATTTTTTTTTTTCGTTAGGGCATTCAAACTTCGTTGCTCTACAAATAATTCTTCTACTTCTGTCTTCTTTCAACTTTAATATGCAGAAAATGTTGTTTTTGTTGTTGTTGTTTTTTTTACAGTAATTGTGCTAGAAGAATTTGCGCTTTAATTTGGCTTGCAAATGATTCAAAAGCTCAAAGCGATAAGTGAAACTCCATTGGAACAATGACGTTTGCGATCTCTGCTTGGTGGGTGGGGTGAGGGGGGTCTAATTGGTTGCGGTCTCTGACTTGAGGCCTTGGCCCTGAACTTGCTTATCAAGGCGGCATATTTGCTCGATGTTGTTGTTGTTTACATAATTACTGTAAAAATTACAGTTGTAAAAGTATTTTAATTGTTTTGTAATCGCAAATGCGGTTTGAACAAATGCAAACTGACAATCGCAAAAGCAATTAAATCCGCTTATCAGTTTTAAGTCGTAGCTCGAATTAGCACACTCCCCTCCCCACGCCCCGCACCCAAAAGCTCACCAAATTATACCACACCTACATAGGCCAGCGTCCTCGGCAATATTGTCGATGACGATGAATTTTAGGTTCAGGTATTATTGTTAAACAGTTTTACAAGCCGCTAACGTTCCGAAAATTGTTGCTGATTAGCTGAACAGCGCACGCCGGCGCATCAGACCTTAAAAGCGCCCCCCAAAACAAAGCAAGAGGCCGTGGCCGAAGGCGAGGTGCGAAAGTAGTGGCAGAGGAGGGGTTTGGGTCTAATAAAATGCTCCATACACATCGTCATGTTTGTTGTTTGTGTGTCATGCCAGACAGAAATATTTAAATGCGTTTCTAATATACATATCTTGGAAAGCAAACTACCCGTAGTACATTCCTTACTGGAAGCAAAGAGAGCGAAAATGTAATACAATAACTGTAAATCGTTTTTGGTGCGAAATTGACACAGGCAGAGCAAAAACAAAAAAGCTTGCCTATTTAGTTTTTGCTGCTGCTGAAACAATTACATGCAAATGTATTAAAAAGACAAAAAAAATGAGAGAATGCAATGTCAAAAAGAGCGCAACGGTTGATTTACGTATTTGTTGTTGTTGAGCAAAATTTGCTGCGACATTTTTCAAGTAAAGATAAGCAGCGAAATCAAGAAGGAAACGATTCCTGTGCTGCTGTTGTTGAAACGCAATTATTATCAGACGGATCAATAGATCAATGTTAATATACCAATTTTAAAGTGAGCATAAAAGTGTATTTATTTACGCCAAAGCAGAAAACAAAATAATAAAAAAACTTAAAAAAGTAAAAACTCACAAATTTAATAACAATTGAATTTTATGCTGAGGAACCTTAACTGATTTTATTATTATTTTAGCATTGTAAATTGACTGATAGACTGACTGATGGACGTCAATTGACCTTCCCGTCCGCACTTTCCAGCACACCTACAGCCGAACAGAAAGTTCTAAGAGAAAGAAGCAGCAGCAGCAGCAGTCGAAGCTTTATCTCGTTGGAAAACGATTCCGTTATACACATCCAATTGCTCTTCTCCTCTTTTATGTTAACTTCTAGCATTCCCACTACTTTTTAAAGTTCAGGCTTCAGTCCGTTCTTCCTCTCGAACTGTCAAAGTTGTAATTATACAGTGGCTCGCACCTTATTTCGTGCAGTTGAAAAATAAATGTAAATTGTTTTCACTTCAGTTGTGAGCCGCCAACCATTTTATTTCCCTTACTAATTTTGATTTTTAATATCTTTTTCAAAAATATTATATTTTCAGGCTTTATCGCTTAAATAGAAAAACGAACTATTCGGCTAAGTTGAAAGCCATGTTGCCCGCTCAAGCCAAACGTATGGCCGAACGGCGTGCCAAACGAAACAGGCAACGCCTTTCGCACTTGCTTGGACGCTGCGGACGGACACCAAGCCGAAGTCCGAGTCGAAGTCTTACGCAGAGCGGCAGTGGCACCGAATCGGAGGTGGTTTGTCTGGATGACACCGAATCGGAGGTGATTTGTCTGGATGACACCGAATCGGAGGTGATTTGTCTGGATGACACCGAATCGGAGGTGATTTGTCTGGATGACACCGAATCGGAGGTGATTTGTCTGGATAACACCGAATCGGAGGTGATTTGTCTGGATGACACCGAATCGGAGGTGTTAGGATCAATTAAATTTGGGCGGAACCCAATATAATGTAAAGTATTAATTGAATAATTGGCAATGAAAAACAATGCTGGGCCAAAGCCAACAGCTTTGCACCACCGGCAGATAATCGCGTAAAACTGAGAGCCGTGCCAACAAGTCATTAAAATGACGCCACCCGAAACCCACACAATATTCAAGAGCTTCCTTAAGTAACGTCTAAGAAAAAAAAACCACATCAGTGTGTGATATTCAAATTGCCGAGAAAAATATAATTTTCTATTAACATAACATGTTGAGCGCCCGTTAAAAATGTATGCACCGCTGACGTTGAAGTTGAACTTAAAGACGATGAAGTATAAATTGTATGGAGCCGTTGGACCAGACGTTTAATGCAATTTAAGCAGCTTCAGGAAGATGATGTGCACCAAGGAGTTCATATGTTTGCTTATAGGTGAGTTTGTGAGACGAGTGAAAAGTGATTTCAAGGATTAATGTGGATAGTTCAATAGCATTGCATTGTGTTCAGATCTTGGGCCGGCTGCATAAGCGCAATGGTTACTATTACAGGCAGGTAGTGCCTCAACATGGTGGATACTTTGAGCCTGCGTTGCCAACAGGACATGAGGATCAGGAGGATATTCAGGATCATTTACATCAGCTGCAACAGCAGCAGCAGGAGCATCATCATCCGCAGCAGCATCATCCGCAGCAGCACTACCCAAGTAGCAGCTCTAAGAACCTCCATCCAAGTAGCTCGGATCATGGAAGCAAGTCTGGCTATAGCATTGGCAGTGGTCTACGCTCCATAGCTCAAGGCTCGGCGGATCAGGCCCAAACCGCGGTATCCAATCAACACGCAGCTGCCAAACAAGCTGCATTTATAGCCAAAAATACTCTGGCACAGGCGGCATCGCAGGCGGCAGCAACGGCGCAAGCAGCACTGGCGGGCAAACAGGTCATACTCCAGGAGCTGAAGCAGCAGGCAGCAGAGGCACAGCATGCCTTGTCTCGAGAGCTGGAACAGCTCAAGGCAGCCAAAGTGTCCTCCAAGCTGGCACAACAAACCGCCCAGTCGGCGCACAATCACATCTCTGTGCTAACTGCTGCTGTTAATAATGCCAAATCTGTGGCGGAGCGGCGGAACAAACGGCCAACGAGGTAGCCAATCAGCTGGGATCGCGGGCAACTATGGTGGGTCAGGCGAAGACGCGATTGGAACAAGTGGATGATCAGCTGCATCAGGCACGCGTCGACTTTGCTGCTACCAAAGAACCAGCGCTCAAAGCAGCCAACTCAGCAGCAGCGGCACAGGTCAACGCATCCAAGGCGGGAGCACATGCCACCATCGGATTGCACGAAAATGCCAATCAGCAGGAGCACGAGGATGAACAGGAGGAGTCTTACGATGAGCATATAGAGACAACTGCTGTTGGCCACTCGGCTAGCGAAACAATCGAAGGCCATCAACGCAATGGCTAGTCGAAACTATCAATATCTGATCGCCAAAGGTTTCCTTTATCATAGCTAACATGTTAAATATGTAATATATCTCTATATATAAAAGCGTTCGTCCGCGTTAAAATGGATAGCATATCGGCCTTAACGAAAAGAGCTAGAAGGCTGAAATTTTCACACAATTTTTTATGCAGGTATTCTGTTTGACCTAAGAAAGGAATTTTTTTTTGGACAACTCCTTCAAGTACCTCCCATACATTTTGGAGCACTTTTACCCACTCCAAAAACAAAACAAATTACCCATTCCACTACTGCCGCCTGTTTGTCGCACAAGCTGAGAGTTTGATCGCGAGCGAGAATACAAAAACAAAACAAATGCGCAGTGACGCCTTCGCGTCGCACAAGCAAAGTCATAAAAAAAAGGTTCATACACTCGCAAAAAAGAAACGGATTTCCGCTTCTTAATGAATAAGTGCATTCACATATAAGTGAACAATGCGCTTGAAAATAATTTTCAATATTTTATGTACATGAATCTTTTCGCACAGTGCACATTGTTTTTTTTTTTCAAATTTGTGTGCCTTTGACAATTGATTTACGACGCGAGTAGCTATTAGCGTCGTCCACCCGGAAGATGCGGCGGCAATTGGAACAGTCCCAGCGTCCAGCATGTGTGTGAATAAGAAATTTGCAAACTCGATAAAACATCGTGCAAATTGTTCAGTAAGCCAAAAAATCCCAGAAAATAAAAAAAAAGCCAAAAAATAAAAAAAGCCAGAAAAAGCCAAAAAAATAAGAAAAACCAAAAATATAGAAAAAAAGCCCCAAAATAAAAAATAAGAAAAAAAAAAAATAAAAAAGCCAAAAAAAAAAAAAGCCAAAAAAAAAAAAAAAAAAAAAAAAAAAGCCAAAAATAAAAAAAAAAGCCAAAAAAAAAAAAAAAAAATCCCAAAAAAAAAAAAAAAAACCAAAAAAATCCCAGAAAATAAAAAAGAAGCATATGCAGTATCTGCAGTATTCCTTATTGGTGTCCGCTTCATCGCGGCTTATCCAAACTTTAAAATCTGGCTGCTGTAGCCAGCAATCACGAAATTTTTGTTTGTACGAATCTTTCGGCATTATTTAAGTTTATTTTTCACTTTTGTTGTACATTAGATTACAAATGATATCGAAAATACATACAAAGTATGTAAAAAGATCGCTATTTTTAATAGATTGGATGCCACAATGTTTTTAAAGAAAACTTTGAAAAAAATATTGAAATAAATGAATCAAATAAAATCTGAAAAAAGGCCAGATTTCCGGATAGGGGATGTTTGATATTTTTTCCGGACAAGGGACTTAAAAACATGTCAGATCTGTCCGGAAAAAGGCCAAATCGGCATCACTGTTGTTTGTGTCATTGAATTAAAAAAACAACAACTAAGCAAAACTTGGTGCGTCCAGAAAAATTTGGCACACCAGAAAATAATGTGGGGGTGGATTTGCATACTTGCTGCTAATATAACTTAGACTAAACGTAACACACTTACATTAATAATATACAATTTCAAACAAGTAAAATTGGTTCGTACACTTGCAAAAACGGATTTCCGCTTCTTAATGAATAAGTGCATTCACATGTAAGTGAACAATGCGCTTGAAAATAATTTTCAATATTTTATGTAAATGAATCTTTTCGCACAGTGCACATTGTTTTTTTTTTCAAATTTGTGTGCCTTTGACAATTCATTTACGACCCAAGTAGCGTTTGTTGTTGTTGTTAGTGTTGTTCTTGGGCCCGCACTGCTACTTTTTGTTGGTGTCGTTGATAAAAAAAAAAACAACAACAACAAAACATAACTTGGTGCGTGTAGAAAAATTTTGCACACCAAAATACATATGTTGTGGGGGTGGATTTGCCTACTTGCTGCTAATATAACTTAGACAAAACGTATGTATAACTTACATTAATAATATACAATTTCGAACAAGCAAAGGCCGTTCACATTAGTTTTTACACAAATCTATGTACGTTGTTCGTCCCAAACTCAAAGAGCCGCTTAAAATTTAACAGAGTGCGCGCGTTGCTCTTATGATAATTAGATAATTTCAAATCTCGCTCCGATCATGCTCCTCTGTTGTTGCTCATTTACGTTCACTCTATATTTTATGTGCGCGCTTTGCATGTCAATCATAAAGTTCAATAACCCTACTTCCTCCGCACACACTAAGTCAAAGCTAAAGGCTAAAGTACGTGTGAGTTTAGGCTATGCAATTCACTTAACTGCAGCCTCTTAGATATGTTTTTATTTGATTCAGTGCGTGCGAAGAAGGCAGCGATACTACGCTCTTTTTTTGACTTGCAGAGCGCGCGTATACATAAGAGAGTGATCCGAAACCATGATACAAAATACCGATAACGCATTGCGCATAAATAGCTGTTTTTGCGTGACGTCACATGTGACAGGTTGGGTATGATTTTCATATTGCATATGGCTGTTGATGCTGATCAAGAATATATCTACCTTTTATGGGGTCGGAGATGCTTCTTTTTGCCTGTTACATACTTATGCACAAAACAATTATACTCTTTTTACCCATTTCAGGGTATAAATACATATAACTGTGAATGCAAAAGATTTGTTGTTGCTGTTTTTGTCGATCGCTTCAGGCTTATTATAAGCCGTTGTATGCATACACGAATTTGAAACAACAAAGGAGGACAAAGAGGAATGCGATTGGCTTAAGAGCATGAAAATGTGATATTGTTCTGTAGATGAGATCAATTCACATAAATAACAGTAACTCTTTCACTCTAAGGGAATTTTACAATTTTTACTTTAGTGTGCCATTTGCGCATTGCTTCATTTTATTTCTAAACGGCGCGTCTCAGTCAGGTGTGCGAATTCCGGTTGCGCTGCCGGCGATGGCAGCGACTCGGCGACGCCGCGGGCCGCGACAGAGATGGTTTCTTCAACATTCAACATACAATTGTTCATCATTCTGCAAAGCAATAGAAGGTCGCGAATCATCAAATTTTTGCATCGTTTGAAGTGAAAGTCCCGTTAGTACACCAAGCCCTACATGCATACATACATATGAACGATTACATATATACACACACATACCGCAGAAAATTTGTTAACTGTAAAGCGGCGCGCTCGCAACGCGCTCTACTCGCCAATTGTTATTGTTCCGCACTGTCCATTTATGAATTCGGCTGGCATTTGTTGTTTTCTGCACATGTTTAACTATATTTTTATTTAGATGTCCATTGCAATTTGTATGTTTTCAGACTGTTTCGGTTGTTGACTACTAAAATACACACGAAAATGCATTCAGTCGGCCACACTGAGCCTCAAAATCTTGTTTAGTATGGCCGTATATCAATAGCAAGAGAATACCAATAATTGTGCATTCTTCTCAACTTACAACAGTGCTGAAAAACGCAAAAACTGAATAGCGTATATACAGATTCTTAAATGCGGTAAGGCGCGCGTTTAAAATGTCGTTACTATGATTAGATGCAATTAATTTGAGATGTTTTTACTTCATCCTAGTCGACGGTGTGAGCGAGTTGACTCACTTAAAAAAAAGGACAAGTGAACATGTTCTTCAAAAAGAGCAGTGTTTACCCAACTCTAGCTGGTTATCAGAAGTTATCGAAGTCGATAACTTAAGTATCTGATTATTGTGTTATCGACGCCTTGTAACTAAAATGGCGCTGAGTCGAAGCCTGCGTAAGATTTGGATAAAAAATTAAATAAATTAAAAAATAAATATAAAATTATTGTTTTATAGCGGAAGAGATGTATACACCGCTCAACTATGAGATTGACGTGGAGTGCGATGGAACGCCCATCGACAGGAGCAACAAGCAGGAGTTGGAACTGTTCCGGCAGAGTCCGAATTGGCATGCCTTTTTGGTAGGCAAAACCGAACCTCACCGATTGATAACTGACTAACTCTATAACATTTCAGATACCCGATGCGAACCAAGAGTTCTCCAAGGAAGCTCTCTTTGATATGTTCTTTATTATGGTGTCGCCGGAACTGAGCGAGTTTTATCCCTGCTACTATAAGGTTAGATTCATATCTGTTGAAAACAAAGATTCTAAGAATTTCTCTCTCATCACAGTTCGATGGCGGCGAGCATCGATTTCTGGCTCGCAGCTGTTTCGATCAGATCGCCCATCTCGTGCATCATTGCAATCTCGAAATGAAAATACCAATGCTGGAGGCAGAGGGGGCGGCGGCTGATCGTGCCATTCCCTACCAACTGCGCATGAACGTGAGCAGCTTCAAGTCCGGCCACGTCGATCCAAAGAAGTGTATCGAGTTGGCACTTTCAAAGCGCTTCAATGCCATGAATCGTGTCCTGAATCTGGAACAGTTTCATTCAGCCGACGGCCTGGAGAATGTCATTGTTTGTATGAGTTCCCCGAAGATCCTCAATGCTGTACTGAGGTTGGCCTCGCGCAAGTTTCTGGGCAACTGCGTTGATCTGCTTTTGGGCAAAAATAAGATTTTGGGCCTGAACAATCTGCGCACCTTGTCGCTGCTCTCGAGTCTCCAGGCACTTGATCTGGGCTACAATTGGATCTTCGAACTGTCCTCCATAACAGCCTTGAGTGAGGTGCCATTGAAATCGCTGCGCCTGCACGGCAATCCCATGTGCCGCAAGTACGGTCTCCCCAGCGAGTATAGGCGGTGAAGGAGATATGTCCGGGTCTGCTCACCCTCGACGATGTGGATCTGAGCACCAAGCCAGGTCAGGCAGCCCAAAAGAATTACATCTGCGATCCGGCTGCCTATGAGCTGATGGAACTCTTCTTGTATCCCTTTCTGCGCGAATTCGAGCAGCTGGATCAACGCATCAATATGACAAGATTCTATTCGGAGAAATCTCTCTTCTCCCTGCAATGCAGCTACGACATCAACAGCTGCCATGGCACCTCCAACGAGCTGTTCAAGCGCATCAGCAAATACAACTATTTCAGCCGGAATCTCTTGAAGTATTCACTGGACACGTGCCGCATTCACGTCGGCTCCCAGGACATTATGGAGGTGCTGATGCAGCTGCCGGCAGTCAGCCACGATTACGTTTCGCTGCAGACAAATGTCTTGCACTACGACGCTAACTCGGCGGTGATCTATGTCACCGGGATAATGCGCGATGAGCCGGACTTGTTGCTGGCCTTCAGCAGGCAGTTTGTTCTCAAAGTCGATGCCGAAGGATTGGTAATTTATTTCATCTCCAAAAGGAAACATTAAGCTTATAAACTATTCAATTTCAGGGCATTGGCAAGTGCGCCCGTCGCATGAAGATTGTCAATGAGATGTTCAGCATTATGAATCCCGCCAAGAAGCAGCTGCGGGATGCCTTCAAGTTCCTCGCGGAGGAGCCAACAGTGATGCAAGAGAAGGATGAATCTGTTGATAGTCTCGAGCACAAACTGTGCATATTCCAGGAGATAACAGGCCTGCGTCCGCGCTGGTGCACACGGATCCTCCAGGAGGAGGCCAACTGGGATTTCGAGCGGGCGCTCGAACAGTTCCTAACTATGGAGGCTTCGAATCAATTGCCAGACGGAGCTTTTTGCCTAAACCAAAGACTCAGAGTGCCTTATCAACTCGAAAACTAAAAGTAAGAAAAGAAATAAGTTATGTACTAAGTCTTAAGTAGAAGTAGTTCGCATAGGATCAAAAATTTTGAGCATATTCCCGCTGTCAACCGTTATACCTGCGAGCGGGCAGAGAGAGAGCGTGAGAGCAGGCACTCGCTGTCGCCGCCGCTGCGTTCGCTATAAGCCGTCGCGCGTTGCGGTTCGTCGTTTCAGTTTCGTTTTAGACGCGTTCGCGTGCGGTTTGTTGTAAAATTGTGATTCGCCGCCGCCGCCGATTTTGTTGATGCGAAACGGTTAAGAAAACCATTTTGAATCAAACGTAACGTTTCTTGCTTTTTCTCGACTGCATTTTTAAAGAATCAAATAGGTCTGTGTGTGTCGCATTTAAATAAAATATATCAATTAAACCAAATATTTGGCAACAATTCATAAATTGTGTCGTAAGACTTAAGATCTTAATTAAAATTCCATGCAGCAAACCCAGAAATTTCTTTATATCAATAGTTAATGTATAAGCAAATAAATGTTCTTTAATTGTAATTGTAAGCAAAGACAAAATCAATTTGTTTATTTTTTTAAATGAAAAAAAAAATTGTTTGTGAGAATAACCTGTTTACGACGTTTGCCATAAAAAATCGTCTAATACATTTTGGTTATATAATTAACATGATACGCCTTAGAATCGTATTGACACGACATTTGAAGCTCGAAACAACAACAGCAACAACAACTTTTAATTTATTTTTTTGATGAGCTCAACCAAAAAACGCTCAAACATTCAAGTTCCCGGCTAATTTTCTGCGCCACCTTTTTGCATATGAATGAAAAACTTTGAAACTCGAAACTAACATTAATCAGTTGGCGGAATATTATGTTGTTACTCTCCTCTTCCTCACTTTTTTGTTTCTTGAGCCACGCAGCGTGCGACTTTTAAGTTTTTGTACTACACACTTTGGAAAGTTTTTGGGTTTGGGCTTATGAGGTTTGGTTCAGTGATCGGCAAATATGTTGACGTAACGTTGTTAAACAATTGACAGATGTTTTCGAGCATCGCCTTACCCCCACCCCACCAGGCTGGTGGCACCAGCAGCTACCTGTCTCGGCTAACTGATAAGCAAACATGCAAATAGTAACGAGCGCGCGTTTTGCACGCGTTTTAAACCGCGCACGAATTTAATTAACAAAGTTACAAAGGCAACAAAGCAAAACAAGTTAAAGCACATGTGCATGATATAATTCCCGGCAATTAAAAGCGTTTTGTTAGCTTGGCCCAGTCAGATAAGTTAGTAGGAAAAAGCGTTTTGGCCACGGTTAAAATGACGCCCAAAACTTGAGGTGGCTGCAAAGAGATTTATGACTTTTAGAATCGCACGCGACTGCCAACACAAAGATTTAGATAGAGGATATTGCTTAACTAATTAAACACGCTCAGTTCTTGGCTTAGTAGATATAGCCGCTTGGCGGAGGTTAAAGTACAAGCAAGTGTTCTTTAGTTGAGAGAGTTTGACCAATGGCGATACCCTGTAATCATAAAAGTCGAAATGTTTATTCGAAACCTTCATAAACCTCAAGACTAAGCTACCAAAAAGTCGACTCTTCATCTGTAAAATACTTTTTTTGACGCATTTTTAACCGCCAGCTGTAAATTACTTTTTTTGGTGCGTTTTTAATCGCCCTTTTTTTTGTAGTTTTTTCGAGGGGTATAAAAAACAAACCGCTTCAAGAATGTGACACAATGTTTGGCTTGTTTGTTGTTAACGCTTTGCATTGCAGCTACCTGATCGCGACCCGCTTTTGGGCTAACCACAAAAACTTCAGCCATGAAAATTGGTTGCGTAGGCGCTGGGAAAACCGGTTTGGAAAACCGCCCCCCTCGTCGCGTGAACAGTTTCCATAGTTTTTTGTCGCTTTTTACGTTTTACATATAAAAAATATTGAATTTTTATACTAAATGCCGTAACGCAGGCGTTTCGAATAAATTTTGAAAAACTTTTCGCCGTGACTTTTGGTGACTTTCGAATATGCTTCCTCTTCGCATTCTTGGCGGCGCTGCCAAAAACGATTTTGGCAATAGGATAGCTAGTGGCAGTACTTAACCTTAACCAAATACGAAATATCCCCCCACCCTCTTTCTTTATTCTGAATAGTTTTTCGAATACTGACAAAAGTCGCGTTTGATGTCGAATATTTTTCGCCAGTCCTTTTGCTTTTATTACCAACAAAAAATAAACACAAGAAGCATATTGAGCATATTTAGTTTTAGCCAGACGTTTTTTTAGCCCACTCCAAACAATTTTCCAATTTTAGGCTTTTCACTTACCGCTTGCCAAAAATCGCATTTCAAGTTTTAGTCAAATTCCGTTGTGTCTGGAACGAGAACTCTTACAGAATTCCAAAGCGCCACTCAAAAAAATAATGTGTGAGGAAATGTGTTTCCCTCCCCCCCTGGCGTTACCCAGTTTAAGGTCAACGCAATTCACATAAATTAAAAATAAGAGAAAGAGAGAAGGTTGTAGTTTCATCTTGCTCCTCGTTATGGGGGCTGCTTCTAAAAGTGATAAATTAAGTGTGTAATGCCGCCGCGCCGTTAAACCCAAAGATCAAACCGATCATTTGGGCAAATGTCTGAGCTGTCTAATTTAAAATGCCAAAGAGACGAAACGAGTTGATTACAAATTGTTCCCCAAAGGGTTTTGACGACTTTTAAGCTAATGTTTGAATGTGTCTTGCATACGATATCAACTACAAAGTCTAGACATCGTTTATAATAATATTTTTTGGGGCTGCACCGAAGAACCATCAAAGTTAAAGAGTTCCGGCGGAGCTTGAGATGAATGCTAAAGCAGTGTAAGATTGGGACACAAAAGGCACACTTAAAAAACATCTCCAACAATCAAGAATGATCTTAAATCCAACGACATCTAGTTTCTCGTAGTGTACAAGTTTGTACATTCACGCGATTAAATCGCGAGCAGTTTTGTATGCTAATTGAGGCTCTCAGAAAAAAAACAGATTTTCCACCTTCCCAACCATTTGCATATTTCCGCTAATTAATATGCATTGCGCTCAGCTGTGTAGTTATAGTTTTGCCATAGCTTTTGTTGACGATTTTTGACAAGCAGCCGCGAAATTGAACAGCGATC
>JAEIFL010000052.1:0-19703 GCA_018901835.1 Scaptomyza graminum
AATTCAAGCTAAGGACTTGAAACTTTCCAATTCTCTTTATCTATGGCATAGTAAATTAAAGTGTCAAGATTGGGGCTTAACAATAACTGGGGGGCTGGCAAATTGATAAATTCGATAACTCAAAATCGACAAATCCACCTATTCGGCACACCCTTACAGTAAGAGCTACCAAATTTGGTAGGAAGATAGCTACTGGCATCCCCGAAAAATGTTGGTGCCACGCCCACCCATTCCGCCCCCCCATATAAATATATAAAATAAAAGATAAAAGGAAATTTTATAATTTTATTGTTTTTTTTTTATTTTTTGTATGTACAGTATTTTTTTTACTAATGTTCTGAAATATTTAGGGATCGCAACTCATCTTGCATGTTTTTAATCTCCTGTTTATAGTCATTTTGTATCTCCAGCTTCAAAGCTTAAAATTTTTTTTGCATTTTTAATTTCTATTTGGTTTTGTCTTTTTATAATAAATTCTAGTTTTTAATTTAATTATACCACTTGACTGTGCAGCTTTTTAATGTTTTGTTGCTGGCGCAGCTTTAAATTTTTTAAGTGTTGTTGTTGCTGACGATGCTTTTGTTGTTGTTGTGGCTGACGCTGATGCTGCCGCTGGTGTGGCTGAAACTGCTGCTGCTGGTGTAGCTGAAATTGCTGCTGCTGCTGCGGCTGAAGCTGCTGCTGGTGCTCAGGCTGAAATTCCTGCTGCTGCTGCGGCTGAAACTGCACCGGCTGAAACGGCTGCGGCTGGAAATGCTGTTGTGGCTGCTGCTGATACAGCTGCTGGTGTAGCTGAAACTCTGGCTGCAGCGGCTGCATATAATACTGTGGCAGGGCCACAGCGGGCGAAGAACCCCAATAATTTTTTCCGTTTATTCTTGTATCACGTTTACAAATGAAATGAAGCAATACGCAAATGGCACACTAAAGTAAAAATTTTAAAATTCCCTTAGAGTGAAAGAGTTACTGTTATTTATGTGAATTGATCTCATCTACAGAACAATATCGCATTTTCATGCTCTTAAGGCAATCGCATTCCTCTTAGTCCTCCCTTGTTGTTTTAAATTCGTGTGTGCATACAACGGCTTATAATAAGCCTGAAGCGCAGTACCACTCTCCTCCGGAGAGATAAGACGTGTTAAACCAAAACCTAAAATCGCGACAAACAGCAAACAAAACCAACACCGCTGAGATCAACAAACTTCAAACACAAAACGCAAACCAAAAAAAACAACAACAAACAACATCAACAGTTATCGTGGGCGTCTGCCCAACAATAACAAAAATGCACGAACCACCGGACATAAGAACATACGGAGTAAAATCCAACAACACAAACCTAGGCGAACCGAAATATATTACAATAAAACAAAACAACAACAACACCTTTGAAAAAGTTTCACCGTTTGTCATCAAGAAAACAATAGACTACGCTTGTAACGGAGAAGTCGAGACATGCAAAAAAACGAAAGACGGCTTACTCTTGATCAGAACAAAAAACCATTACCAAGCCAATCAACTATTAAAACTAAAACTTATGACAACTATTGAAATCACCGTCACCGAACACAAAACACTTAACTCCACCAAGGGAGTCATATACAGCAACGACTTGCGAAACATAAGCGAAACTGAAATTATAGTACTAGAACTAAAATCGCAAAACGTATTAGAATTCAAAAATATATTAAAAAAACAACCAATAAACACCAACACAGATGAAAACAACACCACACTCACAGAAACCGGACTCATAATAATTACTTTTGGAACATACAAACTCCCCGAAAAACTAAGATTTGGCTACGAATCAGTACGCGTCCGCCCATACATCCCACTAGCCCTGCGATGCAAAAAATGCCACCGCTTTGGTCACCCAACTCCAGTCTGCAAAGGCATAGAAACATGCATAAACTGCTCAATTGCCAAACATACAATTGAAAACGAGCGATGCGAAATCGAAAAAAGTTGCCTAAACTGCAACAACAACCCAGATATCGATCACCCACACACCCCCCCCAAACAAAAATCCCCCCCACATTCATGAAAAAACAAGAATTAACAGCTATAAAAATCAAAGAAAAAACAGACTACAAAACCGCACTTCAAATTTATCACAACCGACACGGCCAACACATCAAAACGTCCTATGCAAAAACTCTCGCCAATACAACACAACACTCAACTATCACGCAAACACCAAACACACAAACACCAACTAACACATCGCCAATCACCCGGCTAACAACACCATCTGCAACAATACACCAAACCATCTCAACCATCTCTGCTACACCCCACAAACAAGGCACACTTAATCCAACCCCTCACACAACACCACCAACCAAAACACCACCAGCATCTTTACAGCGACCAACGAAACCAGAAGACATGGAAACCGAAAACACATACCACACCAACGCAGTAAACCAACCATACAAATCACTCCTAACCGAAGATCTAAAACTAAAACTTTATTCTAAAGATAAGTCCAACTCTCTCTCCACCACTCTCAAAACAACCAAATCAAACACAAAAACCAAAACAAAACCTTCAAACAAGAATAAGCTCTCGAACAAAAGCGATAGCGACTCCATTTGAAAAATTAGCCCCACTAATAAAATACCAAGCTCACTGTAAACGCCCCCTCACTCATACCCTTTTTAAATATATATTTATTTAAACCAGAGATGGGCACACATTTTGTAATTTTACACGCATACAAGCACAATTTTCGTGCTGCAGCAAAAAAAGTGTGTTCAGTACAGTGTACGCTAAGTTAACGTTCACATCTACATGTAAATGAAAAAAGATAACAAATTGCAAATATTTTTCTATAAGTTTGGACGAAAGTACGGACATGAGCAATTTTATCGCAAATTAAGCATTGTGGTCTGCCATCTTCATTTTCTATAAAGAAAATTCATATTCCCATTGGGGCAAAAACATTTTGACGCACTGTAAAAATGTTTTTTTGCTGATGCGCTGCTGGTGTTGCCTTCTCAATAGTTTGCCGTCAACTAAAGTACAATGTAAAGTCTAATACATGCTTCGGCACGACCACCGACGACGACCGAACTTCGTGTTCTTTATAGCTTTCAATGCTTATAGTGTACGTGTGATTTTGTGAAGTTGGCTGCGGCACAGGGCCTATGCACACGCTGCCTGCGTGTGCATAGGAACGTCGTGACGTGCCCATCTCTGATTTAAACTAATACTAATACAATGTCTCTAAAATGCATACAATGGAATATACGCGGATATGTAAACAACTACAGTGAGCTTCAAACACTAATAAGAAATTTTAATCCTAACCTAATAGCACTAAAAGAAACCCACCTAAAATGTACAACAAACATTCCCATACCCATTGTTGTGGTGGGGTGGCTTTTCCGATCTTCTTTTGTGGTTGTGTGTAAAAAAGTGGTATATACAATATGTATATATATATATCCACGATGCGTGAAGGAAAAAACACTTGTTCTCAGGATAAGTATTTATTCTCAAGTGGTGAGTTAATGTAAGTGGAACATAGTTCTTAGCATAGAAAATAAATGGAATTGATACAAATGTTGCAGAAGTTGCTTATTATTGCAGAGAGAGCCGCGGAAGTAAGAGCGGCAGTTCATGTTTGATTCTGCCTACTTTTAGGCATGAACATACCGCCCCCCTTGCAGTATTGCAATATAAAAAAAAGGAATTTGTTAATGGTTGCAGGATCCTGATAACACCCAGCCAAAAACAGTGCTCTGGGCCACAGGAGCTCCTCCTTGGCTCAAAATGACGCCGGGAAGTAGAATTTCTGGGTAGACGTCAGCTCCCAGCACTATGCTAACCGGGCTCGGCTGAAACCAGCGGTCGTCCGCGAGCACGATGTTGCTCGTATTAGCACGGAAACGCTCTGCGATCGGCTCATTCGGTGTGTGGATCCTAGTAGGAACCACCTGGAAGATAACTTCCTTCTGGAAGTCGGAGCACCTTGACTTGAGAACCGCGGTGCATGCCTCCTCAGAACCGACTCGGGTGACGGATATGCCAAAACCTTAGCCAGTGGCGTGTCGATTCGACTCAAGGGGCATTACGGGTCGACCACTGCCCGGGTGTCGAATATTTTTGAGCCCGTATCAACTCTCAGGACCACCGTTGGCATCACGGTGGTTTTTTGGTGTGGCAGGATTGAAGCAAGCGAGAGGCTGTTCGGTGCCCCTTTGTGGGAACGTAACGAGGATTCGTTACGTGAGGGCCGGGCCTGGATGGTCGCTGGCGTGGGCTGGCGTGCCTCGTGCATGTGAAGCAGGCTGTGATGATCACCCTGACACACATGGCATCTGTCTTCTCGGCGGCAGGTTGACCCAGAGTGCTGATGGGCAAGGCACTTGGGGCAGTACTTGTTCACAAGCACTGCCCTAAGCCTCTTCTCGGCTGTTAAACGCATGAACCGTTGGCACTTTTTTAGCGCATGGACTCCACGGCAGACTCGGCAACGGAAGGAGTTGATTCCTCGAGTACGTCTGTCCTCGGCTGCGCGTGAATTAGCTTTCCTGGGAGCCATCTTCTTTCCTGGTAGATAACTAAACGATAGATAACGTATTCGGAATTAGTTGGATGCTATGGATACTGGAAGGAGCGGACGAGCACAAACGAATGTGGAAATAACGGAGTTGTTAAGTAGAAGAAACATCTAGAACTTGTGCTTGAGCAGTTGGTTTGTTAGGAAGTAGCACAAGCTTAGCTACGGGTCTTTTAATTACACCGCGTGCCGTCAGAATATCGACGACCCGTACATTATTGTCAGAGCCTAAATATGTCCTTTGAACGCGTCCTAGCCGCCACTCATTGGCTGGGATGTGGTCTTCCTTGATAATGACCATGTCGCCTGGTTGCAGATTTCTTTGCTGCGATTGCCACTTGACCCTTTTATGCAGCTCTTTTAGGTACTCTTCCTTCCAGCGGACACAAAGTTGCTGGTTGAGAGCCTTGAGGCGTTGCCACCTGTTCAAAATTGACACTGCACTCTCCTTGATTTCGGGCTCGCATACGGACAAAAGCGGTGCTCCGATCAGAAAGTGACCAGAGGTAAGGGCCAAAAAATCAGTTGGATCTTCTGACATGGGGGAGATGGGTCTCGAGTTGAGACATGCTTCGACTCTAGAGAGCAGCGTTGATAGCTCTTCGAACGTGTACTTAAAAGACGAAGTAGATTTGTAGAAAAGAGCTTTAAAGCTCTTTACACCAGCTTCCCACAAGCTACCCATATGAGGTGCACCTGGTGGGTTGAAACGCCACGATAGCTTTTGTTGGCTTTAATTGGAAAGAATGCATTTTCGTGTAGCTTCGAGGAAATCTTGGTCAAGAACCTTGGAAGCTCCGACAAACGTTTTACCGTTGTCAGAGAACATTTGCTGGGGACACCCACGTCGTGCAGCGAATCGAGCAAATGCTTCGAGGAATTTCTCCGTGGTCAAATCGGTTGTAGATTCCAGATGAATAGCCTTAGTACTGAAGCAAACAAAAACGCAAACATAGCCCTTGGAAATTCGACAAGCGCGGCCAGTAAAACTTTTTATGTCAAAGGGCCCGGCGAAGTCGACACCCGTGTGGGTGAAGGATCTGGAAAAGGTGGTTCGTTCAGCTGGCAGATCACCCATGAGTTGGGTTTGGAGTCGCTTTTTGTAGACGACACAAATCTTACAGGAGTTTATTGTTGCCTTAATGAGGACCTTGACCTTTGGGATCCAATACCTGGATCGAATCAGACGCAGCATCAGCTGGTTGCCTCCATGAAGCGAAATGCGATGAGTGAAAGAAATAAGTAGACGGGAGAAACAGCACGAGTAAGGGATCAAAATTGGGTGCCGTTCATCGTAGCTCAAGTTCTCGGATGCCCTAACTCGGCCGCATGCTCTTATAAGCCCATTTTGGTCCAGGAATGGGTTCATGTTGATTATATGACCGGACTTAGGGAGTGCTTGCTTTTTGAGCAAGGATTTGTACTCCAGTGGGTACTGTGTCTGCTGAGTGTGCTTGATAAGTCTATCTTGGACTTCAGACAGCTCCTTACTACTGAGCTCGTCCGGAAAGTTTTCGGATCCCTTTCGACAGTGTGTAACAAAACGATGCACATAAGCTATCACACGTAATGCTCTGTTGAAATTGGAAAAACGCTCAAGAACGTCGATAGAGGGGATAGTAGCCGCTAGGTTAGCCTTTATGGAACGCTGCTCTAAGTTAGTTTCCAAAAAAGAATCGGAAGAGGAAGGCCACTGATCTTGGGTGAACTTTAGCCATTCTGGTCCTTGCCACCACAACTTACTGTCCAAAAGTTCCTGTGGTGAAACTCCCCTACTGGCTAGATCTGCTGGATTAAACTCAGAGCGGACGTGAGACCATGTCCCCGTGTCGGTTGCTTGTTGGATTTTTGAGACCCTATTACCCACAAACGTAGTCCAAGTAAAGGGGGGCTTGTTAAGCCAAGCCAAGACAATTGTGGAATCTGTTCAAAAGTAACAATCGACCTTTTCACTGGTCAATTGAGGAAGGAGTGTGCTGGTCAGTTCTGCGAGAAGTACTGCACCACACAACTCAAGCCTTGGCAGGGAAACAGTCTTGATTGGGGCTACTCGGGTTTTTGAAGTGAGGAGATGCGTATAGACCTGGTCATTGACTTCAATACGGGCGTACAGAGATGCGCCGAATGCACGTTGTGATGCATCGCAAAAGCCATGATACTGCAGTTTGGCAGAAGGTTGGAAATGTAACCATCTTGGAATGCGGATCTTTTCCAAAACGGGGTAGAATGTTAGGAACTCCCTCCAACGGCGATCGAGCTCTTCAGGCAACACATCATCCCAATCTAGCTTCTGGAGCCAAATCTCCTGCATAAATATTTTAGCACGCACGATGACCGGTGACAACCATCCAGCAGGGTCGAAAAGCTTCGCAATGCTCGAAAGAACATCGCGTTTGGTGAAAGATGTCTGCAGTATTATGGTGGACGGGGAGAAGAAAAACTCATCGGAGTCGGCTTGCCATCTAATTCCCAATGTCTTGGCGACACTGGCTTCTTCGATTTCCAAGAAATCATCTCGAAGCAAGTGATCTTTTGGAATTTCCTTCAAAACAAGTCTTTCATTTGCTGTCCACTTTCGTAATGGAAACCCAGCACTCGCTAGAGCCTTACGGAGTTCTCGTATCTTAAGAATCGCCTGCTCATTGGAGTGAGCCCCCGCCAGAACATCATCCACATACATATGCTCGGAAATAATGTTACTAGCGAGAGGAAACTCTTCTTTTACATCTAAAGCAAGCTGCTGCAAAGCTCGGATGGCCAAAAAAGGAGCACAATTGACACCAAAGGTGACTGTGTCAAGTTCGAAATCACACAAATCATTATTTTTGTTTCGGAACAGAATGCACCATAATCTGACGATACATCTTGGTGATGTCTGCATTAAAAACGTAGCGAAAATAACGCCACTTGAGGATCTGTATGGTCAGATCGGATTGTAGGACTGGTCCTGGGTATAGGACGTCATTCAAACTTTTGCCGTTTGTCGAAACACTGGATGCGTTAAACACAACGCGAACTTTCGTAGTAGTGCTGTCTGGCTTGAAAACAGCATGGTGGGGAAGATAAAAATGGTTACAGTCAACACTTGGAGGGACATGTCTCATGTGACCTAAGTCTATGTACTCCTGAATCACGGCGTCATATTGCTCTTTTTGAGGAATGTTTCTCTGCAAACGGCTTTCGTTCTTAAGAAACTGAGCTAGCGCAATGGACCTTGAATGTCCCAACTGGATGTGATCAGGGTTCCGAAAGGGTAGTGTGACTACATATCTCCCATCTTTATTTCTCTTAGTGGTGCGGACAAAATTGCTCTCACACTTGGAATCCGAGTCTTTTATCGGACTTAGATGAAGATCCTCCAACTCCCAAAACTTTGTGAGAAGCTTATCTAACTGGAGGTTGGGATCTACGGAAACCTGTGTTGTGAACGCGCGATTGGATGAGCCAATACTTTTGGCTATTGGGCCTGTGAGAATCCAGCCAAAGATAGACTCTTGCCCTAATAGAGTTCCGCAAATTTTGGATTGGGAGCCGCCTAATAAAATGGACGGGAGGATATCTGCACCAAGAAGCACATCTATCTGTGAGCTCCTTTAAAACGTAGGGTCAGCCAATTGGATATTTGGCAAGTCCTTCAATATGCTTTTGGGGATTGTATACGAGGGAAGGTTACCTGCCAAATGAGGAATCACATACGCTGAGGATTCAATTTGAATTCTCGGCTTTGTTGGGGAGCCTATTAAAAAGTGGCATAACTTCTGAGGCTTGGCTGAAATGGTTTGATTTAACCCACTTATTTGGGCTTGAACAGACTGGAAAGGAAGCTTAATCAAATTGAAAATTCGAGTCGAAATGAACGTTGCTTCCGATCCTGAATCAATCAGTGCACGTGCTTTGTACGTGGTACCTGCATAACAAATATTGACTAGAGCAGTGCCGAGCAAAACACCTTGTGTGTTTGCTGAGAAAAAGGTTTGTACATTAGATGGTATGTTTGCCGAGGTGGTTGGATTGGAGGCTGTCGCATGAGACGCTTGAGAACGGGGGTCGCTTCGATGCAGTAGTGTATGATGGCGACCTTTGCACGTGAAGCAACTGTGTGCACTCGTACAATCTTTAAGGAGATGGCCTCTTGCGAAGCAATTCAAACATAACTTATGCTGCTTGATAGTGTCGGATCGCTCCTGGACAGACATTTGTAAAAATTTAGGACAAGTACGGATTGGATGGTTCTTTTTGGCGCAAAGTTTGCAAGTCTGGATCTTGGCAGTGACTTTGGCTTCAAAGGAGTTCACTCTTTTGGAAGGGGGTTCTTTTCTAGTAACCTTAACTGCCAGCTGAGGAGCTACATTGGGCCGAACATCTTCTATTGCTTCTAGGGTTCGGTACCGCTCTAAAAGGAAATTATTCAGCTCACCCCAAGTCGGAATATCTGCCGTACTATGTAGAGACTGTTCCCACAGTGATAGTGTGAGTTTCGGAAGCTTTGAGGAACACATAAAAACGAGGATACAATCCCAATTCTCAGTGGAAATATTGGAAAGTTCTAAAGCCGACAGGCACCCTTGGATGGTGCTCTGTAAATCCTTTAATGCGGCTGCAGACTCGTGAGAAATGGGTTGGACATTAAAGAGAATCCGAAGTTGACTGTTGACTAACAGTCTCTTGTTTTCAAATCTATTGACGAGCGCTTGCCACGCTAACGCAAAACCATCATTCGTCAGGGGGGATTTGGACACGATAGCCTTAGCATCGCCACTCGTCTTTGAATTTAAATGGAAAAGTTTTTCGACTGGGGTAAGGCTTGGATTGTTGACATACACCGCTGTGAAAATGTCCCGGAACGTAGGCCATTTCAAATAGTCTCCGGAAAAGACTTCGGTGTCAACAGGCGGTAATCGGCAGCCTCTCGGCTGATAGGAAACATTCGGACTCGGAATTGGTATCGTAGCGTTCTCAATTTGCTCGCTAAGCATGGATGCACAACGCTCGTACGCCCCATAGCAATGGTCATATTTTGAATGTAGGATTTCGGTGTCGGTTACATTGCTGTGTCCCGCAGATTCGGAGAGCGCTCTTGAACAGCGCTCGAATTCCTGCTCGACCTTTTCCCACAAAGTCCGAATCTGTTCTAGTCTAACTTTGAGCGTGTGCAGTGACACGTCGGAATTGGAGGCGAATTTAGTCTCAAATTGACTGAGACGATCGGTCACGGAAATGAATGTGGTTAAGGTAAACATACTCTGCATTTTTAGTTTCTGACCGACGGATCTAGTAATTAGCGGCGGGACTGTAACTGGACACTTTGCAGATGTGGACGCTACGAATTTAGTTGGATCAGAACTAGATCTTTTATGGAGCCCGGACGGAACGGCAAGAAGATTATTTTTATCCTTGGCAATGTCACTTTGCATGCTAGGATCTTATGCAGCCAAAATAAAATAACTTTTATTTTTTTTTCTCGGACGACGTACATATAAAATCAAAGATACAATACAGTTCGGAAGAGTGGAGTGGAACGACCAAAGAATGAATAATTAATAATAATTATTTAATACAAGGTCAGCAATGCACACAAAAAATACTAATTTTAATAATCGCTAATTATGTTTATTATTATAATAATTATTATTGGATATGGAGTATTTAATAATTTTGCGATCGATAAAAAAAAAAAATATATATATCACGAACATATAAAAATATGTGAACGTCGGATGCTGAACGCAGCTGCGATGCTAAACGATAGTATTTGTGTGAGTGCGTGGATATCGATAATTGATCGTGACGATAGTTTTGTATGTACATACATATGTAGTAACAAAGGAACTTGCAATGCTTGTGTTATGATTATGATTAATTGTAACCAAATAGTGTTTAAAATATGTTAATTAGTTATGTGATTGTATTTATTTATCGGCCGCCTTGTTGGAAGTAATATATTCTTTATTAATCTCTTTGTGTTGTGGCGGCCAGAATTTTATTTAGTTATATTTTGTTGTTGTTGGTTATGTGCATGTGCAAGTCCAGTGTTTATTTAAAATAAAATATGATGGACTAAAATGGTTAGCAATTATATAAATGGAGAGTTATATTATGTTGATAAATGTGAATAAAGTCTGTCGGCGGTGCGTATTTAATATATATGTATGTAGTACGCTTTGCTTAGGCCGACAGCTGATTGTATGTGTGTATATGTATAAATTAATATTTTGTGGTAATTTATATGTGTAAATTAGTCTGTGGTAATGTACAATTGTATATGTACAATTGGGTACCACTTGTGGACTAAATATGTATGTTTGGATATTGGAAAATTATTTAACATATGTATGACTTGCATATGTCGGCAGCTATGTATGTACATATGTATGTATGCTTGAGCTGCGCTCAAGTGCCGGCATATGCTTGTAGAAATGTATGTAGAAATTGTGCGGATATGTGCAAGCTATATGTGTAGCATAAATTGTAAAATAAAACACGTCTTTAATGGAAATGCTTTTGTTCCTTATTATGTTGTTAATATTTTATGTGAACAATTTTTCTTGCAAGTGCATTTGGATGGAAAAGAAATATGGCGGACTTGAAGCTGCGCTTTGAGTTTTTACATATGTACGTGCATGCATACATACATATGTAATTATAGATGTATGTACGTACATACAAATATGGAGGGCAGCCACTGCACTTGCACTTTTAATATATATATATGTAAATTAATTGCACGTTTTGGAGATATAGCGGACTGTATGATGCTGTATGTTTCGATATGTTGTATTAAAACGGACTGTATGCTGTTGTATTTTAATAAATGTGGGAAAAAAAATAACTTAACTTTTTTTCTTTTCTCTTCGTTGGACTTCGATCGGTATGTCACCGTTGAAAGCTGGGGCGAGCGGAGTTGGGGGATGAATCCTGATTTTCCTTGAAAATCCTTTTGAAAATCCGGCTCGAAGGACCAAAATGTTGTGGTGGCGTGGCTTTTCCGATCTTCTTTTGTGGTTGTGTGTAAAAAAGTGGTATATATGTATATATATAAATCCACGATGCGTGAAGTAAAAAACACTTGTTCTCAGGATAAGTATTTATTCTCAAGTGGTGAGTTAATGTAAGTGGAACATAGTTCTTAGCATAGAAAATAAATGGAATTGATACAAATGTTGCAGAAGTTGCTTATTATTGCAGAGAGAGCCGCGGAAGTAAGAGCGGCAGTTCATGTTTGATTCTGCCTACTTTTAGGCATGAACACCCATCAACTACTCACTCCACACCCTGAACATCTCCCAACACTATGGTGGTGTAGCAATACTTACACACAATTCCCTACAAATAAAACCCTTGCCCTTAGCAAATGACTTCGATGCAATCTGCGTGAAAGTTTCATCCAAAAAGAAAATTAAAATAATATCAGCCTACATCCCACCAACAAAAAATTTCAACCTAAGAAACGTCCTCAATCAAGACCTAAACACCCTCATATTGGGCGACTTTAACAGTTTGAACCAACTATGGGGATCAACAAAGAATAACATAAGAGGAAATACCATCGCATCCTTCATAAAAAACTCAAACCGCACGCTACTTACCCTTCAGTACGGCCGAATGACGCAAAATGAACGCAGCGTCGACAATTCTGTGACAGACGTCGACGCTCGCTTATACCCTTCACTATGTGTTCGATAGACGTATTTTGCAGGGGCATGTCCGCTCAGTACGTCTATAACGCCGCTCGTTTGACTTTATGACATGTATGGAGCGGCGATAGCGTCGCTCGTTTGACTTTAGAACATGTAAGGCACGGCGTTAGCGTCGCTCGTTTGACATTATTACATGCAGGCAGAGACGTAATAGACGCTCGACTGTCCCTAATCACATGCATGGAGCGTCGTAAGAGACGCTCGACTGTCCCAATGACATGCAGACAGCGTCGTAAGAGACGCTCGACTGTCCCTAATCACATGTATGGAGCGTCGTGACGCCAATGCCGTCCACAAGCATAATAAAAATATATCACATAACATAATTTTGATATTTTATTTATTTTTTTAATTAATTTTTATAAGTTTTATTATTGATTTTCATAATTTTTCTCAGCCTTTCGTTTGAAATGATTCTTCTTTTCCGCGAAAAGGGCCAGACGTAGCTCCTCCTCCACATCGCCACTATTGGACTCCGGAATTGAGTCTGGAAAAAAATAGAAAACTAATTTTATCAGTAACACCTTTATTTTGCACTTATTAATAACAATAAACCGCTTACCTCACCAAAAGTTTCACAAATAAAATGCACTTTAAAATGAAACGTGTTAGCTGTCTGCCGAAAATTTCACAATAGGCACAAAATAAAAACAAGAGCGCCTATCTCTCTCTCTCCTCGCTCTTTTAGGAAAGAAAAAAGAAGACAACAAGCACTTTTTTGATGCTTCTCTCTCTCTCTCGCTCGTTCTGTCAAACGTTCGGGCTCAGTCATAGCAATAAAGTATCGATACGACGCATCACCGTAAAATAACAACTCTAGGTTTACCTAAAGACAATCACTTCGCCAGCCGTACTGAAGGGTAACGACAAATCACCTACACACTTCTCAACACACAACACATTTACTAACATAGACCTCTCACTTTGCACATCAGACATTATTACAGATATTAAGCGACCACTTTCCAATATTAATCACAATATTCCAACAAAATAGCCCAGACCTTAAGAAATCAAAGTTCAATCTAGACAAAGCCAACAGGCAGAAATTATACTTCCTTACAAACGACCTCAATCCAAAAATTAATACATCAACAAACATAAACAAAGGAACAGCCAACATAAATAAAATAATAGTCCAATCAGCATACCCCAAACAGGGAGCACTAACCGCCCAATCAATGTCCCCTGGTGGAACAACACAGTAACAATTCTAAAAAAAGAAAAAAACAAAGCATGGCAAAACCTCAAAAGAGACATTAACCAAACAAACATAATAACATTTAGAAAAACCAATGCGCGCTACAGAAGAGAAATCAAAATATCAAAACAAAAATCTACAGCCCAATTTACAGGAGACATCAACCCAAACACACCCACCTCAAAAATATGGTCAAACATCAGAAAATTCTGCGGATTAAACCCCCCCCAAAGCCATACACTCTATCATAGACCCACAAACCCACCAGAATATCACTGTCAAACAAGAAATAGCTAACACCTTCGCCCTACACTGGGAAAATGAGTCCAGCGACACAAACTTCTCACCCGAATTTTTCAACATAAAATACTCGACAATATACACACCAACAAATAACACACCCTCACAAACAGCACAATTGATAGAAACAAATATAACAATGATCGAAATGGAATCTGCGCTACGCAAACTCTCAGGCAAAACACCAGGTGAAGATCGCATATCATACCCAATGATCAAAAACTCCTCACCTGCCCCCAAACAAATACTTGTTAACCACTTTAACAATATTCTACAAAACTACCTTCCCCAAACCTACAAAACTAGCCTAACAATACCCATACTAAAACCCAACACCGACAAAACATCCATTAACTCATACAGACCTATCTCTCTCAACCCATGCATCAGCAAACTACTTGACAAAATAGTAGCCAAGAGGATCTGGTGGTTTGTAACCACCAACAACCTCATTCACCAACACCAAATGGGCTTTAAACACGGAAAATCCGTTATAGACAGTCTACTTTACGTAGACCATCTGATAACTGGCCCCCTCTCAAAAAAAAGCCACAGCTCTATAATATCTTTAGACTTTTCTACAGCTTTTGATAGAGTGGGAGTACACTCCATTATTAACCAACTAAATGAATGGAAAATAGGACCAATTATAATCAACTACATAAAAAATAACATGACCAACAGGAAAATAAAAACAAGAGTAGGGAACTGCACATCAGACACTCGCGCACTACACAACGGAATACCGCAGGGATCACCGATCTCAATAATACTTTTTCTCATTGCCTACAACAAATTGGCAACTACCATAACACGTCAAAAAACATAAAATTCTGCGCATTTGCAGACGACTTTCACCTAATACTCAACCACAATAAAAGCAAAACTGACAACATCAACCTTTAGGGTGGCCGCACACCGGAGTCGACAAAACGTCGATCGACATTTTTAGATGTCGAGTCGAACATGAATGCATTGCTTCTTATGGCTGCGCGCACACCAAGACCGACAAACAAAATAAAATAAAATTTGTCGAGAGCGATCTTTGTCGAGAGCCGGTTTTATATAGAGTTTCATACGGACCACGCACACCAAACAAAACAAACATTGTATACAAGTTTTCGTGACCCACAACACACGCTTGCTTATGGAGCCGCGCACACTGAATCAAACAAACAAAACAAAGACCGACATTGAAAAACATAGCCCAAAAAATGTTTTTATTTTGTCGAGTGCTCTTGGCTGGCATTATGTCGATCTAAGACAAAAATATATTTCTTATCCAAGAACCCTGCAATTGCATAAAAATGTCATATTTGCCGCACTTATATTAATGCTTTGCTCTAATTTTTATTGCTACGGCTCTTGTCTGTTGTAGAGAAAATAACGGTGCTTTACGAGCCAGGCCAACACTCAGCGGCCCGTTTATTTTACGACAAGCGGCGGGCCAATTTCTTCGTCCGAATCAGATGACATCTTGAACAATACTAAAATTATGTTTTGCTGTATCGCACACCGAAGCCGACAACATGTCGAAAACAAAATGGTTGTCGAACGGTGTTTGTTTTGGTGTGCGATACCAAAAAACATGTTTTATTTTCGGACCACCAAAGATCGACAAAAAAACGTTTTGTCGACTCCGGTGTGCGGCCACCCTAACACTCTGTTTAACAATATCGAGAACTCGTGCACCCAATCCGGAGCTATGCTCTCCACAAACAAATGCAAACACATACACATTTGCCAAAAACACAATTGCATGGTACAGATAACAACACACAACTACACAATACCCAAAGTCGCAAACATGCGAATCTTAGGACTTTACATAAACCAAAAATACAAATAATAATAAAATGCCTCGCATCTCCAAAATTCAACTGCAACACGTCCACCCTCATTTCTATCTTTAAAGCACTAATCCTATCAAAAAATCGACTTCGGTCTTATTTTCTACGGAAATGCACCCAACACCAGACAAAAAAAATACAAACAATGATAAACAGCGGAATAAGAACGGCTCTTGGCGCATATAGGACAACACCGGCTAACAACCTACTGACAGAAACCAACACTCCACACATCACTCACAGATTTAACCCACTCACCAACAAAACAGCCAAGAACCTTATTTTCTCCAACAATTCACCAATACACACAATAATAAACAAGCCCAACATACAAAAATATGCACAAAAAAGCAACTCAGCAATTTCAAGAACAATTAACATCTGTCTCATAGCCTATTTCCATTGCTCAGTTACTGTTAACTTAACAGTAACTGACGAAAGTTGTTTCCATTGCACTGTAACTGAACCTCAGTTAATAAATCAGCTGTTCGGTTTGTTTTGTTTTGGTTTGTAATAGCTAAAATAACGAATTAATCATGGAGCGAAATTCATTATTGCAAATTTGTAGTGCATTATTGTCAGTTTTATTGACATACATGCTATTTCTACAAGCTGATTTGCTTGTTATGAAGGAGCAATGTAATTTTATAAAAACATTGGCCACGAACATTGCAAATAGCAGAAAATGAGAGCGTCTATCTGAGTGGTCGTTATTAAGTTAAAATTAAATTGCAAGCATATTTGAAAACAGTATAATATCTATATATTAATGTTGAAAATAGCCAAGGCATGGAATATTTTGGGAGCTGGATGTGCCACAAAATAGTGATGCGTTTTTCAAGGCATTTCCGCCGTGGGAGTTTCTCTGCATTGCCCTGAAACAAGTTCTCCATGCCTTGCTCCCAAATTACGTATTTTTTTTCGTAAATACATCTAAAAAATAAGTATATTAATTATTTTAAAAATATAATTCAAAAGTGCGCTCTCCTTTTCCATGTTCACTCAGCTGTTTTGTGACTTTTTCGATAAAACATCGCGATGTTTTATCGAACATGTGTTCAAATGAACTGGTTTCTCTTCAGTTATTGCTCAGTTAATATTTACGGTCAGTTTTACTTCAGTTAATTCCTTATGGGAGAATACACGCAAATTGAACCTCAGTTACTGTTAACTCACTGTTAAGTGATTAACTGAGCAATGGAAATAGGCTATCACCCACAACATCCCTAACAAACCCACCAAAATAATAAAAACAAATATATACCCCCCTGGTACCTTAAACGCAGTACAATAGACACAACCCTACACCAATACTATGGAAATAATACCAGATTACTATACAAACACCATGTGTGTATAGCCCCAGATCACATATGTAAATAATAAGACGCTTGTCAAATTGCTCGTTGTAACAACCGTACGCACTCGCTGTTGAAACGCAACTACTTGTGACCGGCGAGACATGTGTATATGCACAGACACAAAACACAAAGAGGAATGACAAAACATAACGGCTCTTACATAGTCCATCTGTGTTCCTCTTTGGTATCTACTATGCATGTGATTGTATGTTATTGAATGTTACTTTTGCTTACACATTTATTTCAACACGCCACCTCAAAAGTTACATTGATTTCCAACTAACAAGTTTGTACGTATCATTTATTTAATATTTTTTTTTTAAGTTTTCTTTAATTTCTGGGGATAACAATTTGATCCAGCATTTGCTGCAGAGGATTGGGGAAACCCAGTAAAACCCAACCAGATCAATTAAAAATAAAAATATACATTAAGTTCAATTCAATTCAATAAACAAATAATAATATACTTAGTAATAATCTCTATATATAAAAGAGTTCGTCCGCGTTAAAATGGATAGGCCACAGCCTAAACGAAAAGAGCTAGAAGGCTGAAATTTTCACACAATTTTTTATGCAGGTATTCTGTTTGTCCTAAGAAAGGAATTTTATTTTGGACAACTCCTTCGAGTACCTCCCATACATTTTGGAGCACTTTTACCCACTCCAAAAACCAAACAAAACAAATTACCCATTCCACTACTGCCGCCTGTTTGTCGCACAAGCTGAGAGTTTGATCGCGAGCGAGAATACAAAAACAAAACAAATGCGCAGTGACGCCTTCGCGTCGCACAAGCAAAGTCATAAAAAAAAAGGTTCATACACTCGCAAAAAAGAAACGGATTTCCGCTTCTTAATGAATAAGTGCATTCACATATAAGTGAACAATGCGCTTGAAAATAATTTTCAATATTTTATGCACATTTTTTTTTTTCAAATTTGTGTGCCTTTGACAATTGATTTACGACCCAAGTAGCGTTTGTTGTTGTTGTAAGTGTTGTTGTTGGGCCCGCACTGCTACTTTTGTTGGTGTCATCGATTTAAAAAAAAGCGGCTCTTGAGTTTTGGGACGAAGCAACGTACATAGATTTGTGTAAAAACTAATGTGAACGGCCTTTGCTTGTTCGAAATTGTATATTATTAATGTAAGTTATACGTTTTGTCTAAGTTATATTAGCAGCAAGTAGGCAAATCCACCCCACAACATATGTATTTTGGTGTGCCAAAATTTTCTACACGCACCAAGTTATGTTTTTGTTGTTTGTTTTTTTTTTTTTTTTTCAACGACACCAACAAAAAGTAGCAGTGCGGGCCCAACAACACTAACAACAACAACAAACGCTACTTGGGTCGTAATGAATTGTCAAAGGGCACACAAATTTGAGAAAAAAAACAATGTGCACTGTGCGAAAAGATTCATTTACATAAAATATTGAAAATTATTTTCAAGCGCATTGTTCACTTACATGTGAATGCACTTATTCATTAAGAGAGCGGAATCCGTTTCTTTTGCAAGTGTACGAACCAATTTTACTTGTTTGAAATTGTATATTATTAATGTAAGTGTGTTACGTTTAGTCTAAGTTATATTAGCAGCAAGTATGCAAATCCACCCCCACATTATTTTCTGGTGTGCCAAATTTTTCTGGACGCACCAAGTTTTGCTTAGTTGTTGTTTTTTTAATTCAATGACACAAACAACAGTGATGCCGATTTGGCCTTTTTCCGGACAGATCTGACATGTTTTTAAGTCCCTTGTCCGGAAAAAAATATCAAACATCCCCTATCCGAAATCTGGCCTTTTTTCAGATTTTATTTGATTCATTTATTTCAATATTTTTTTCAAAGTTTTCTTTAAAAACATTGTGGCATCCAATCTATTAAAAATAGCGATCTTTTTACATACTTTGTATGTATTTTCGATATCATTTGTAATCTAATGTACAACAAAAGTGAAAAATAAACTTAAATAATGCCGAAAGATTCGTACAAACAAAAAATTTCGTGATTGCTGGCTACAGCAGCCAGATTTTAAAGTTTGGATAAGCCGCGATGAAGCGGACACCAATATGAATACTGCAGATACTGCATATGCTTCTTTTTTATTTTCTGGGATTTTTTGTTTTTTTTTTTTATTTTTTTGGGATTTTTGGTTTTTTTTTTATTTTTTGGCTTTTTTTTTATTTATTGGCTTTTTTTTATTTTTTGGCTTTTTTTTTTTTATTTTTTTGTCTTTTTTTTTATTTTTTGGTTTTTTTATTTTTGGTTTTTATTTTTTTTGGCTTTTTTTTTTTTTTTTTTTGGTTTTTTTTATTTTCTGGTTTTTTTTGAACAATTTGCACGATGTTTTATCGAGTTTGCAAATTTCTTATTCACACACATGCTGGACGCTGGGACTGTTCCAATTGCCGCCGCATTTCCTCCGGTGGACGACGCCAATAGCTACTAGCTTCGTAAATCAATTGTCAAAGGCACACAAATTTGAAAACAATGTGCACTGTGCGAAAAGATTCATGTACATAAAATATTGAAAATTATTTTCAAGCGCATTGTTCACTTATATGTGAATGCACTTATTCATTAAGAAGCGGAAATCCGTTTCTTTTTTGCAAGTGTGTACGAACCCTATTTTACTTGTTCGAAATTGTATATTATTAATTAAGTGTGTTACGTTTAGTCTAAGTTATATTAGCAGCAAGTAGGCAAATCCACCCCACAACATACATG